>JANSMG010000135.1:0-19003 GCA_029299265.1 Leptographium wageneri | reverse complement strand
TTTCCTTAAACTAATAACTATAGAAGTATCTACTATATAGAATACTTATATAAGTCTTAATACTATTAACTATAAATTTACAAAACTATAAGGACTAGAATCTATAAAGATATTAGTACTAACTTTTAAAGTATATAATAAAAGCATTATAAGTATAGTAAAAGCGTAAAAGGTGCCTTTATATATAAGAGACTTTTATAAGTATACTTATAAAATTATATAAGTTTATACAAAAGTTACTAAACTTGCTAAGTATTAAGGCTTAATAATATTACTATTAATAATAACTTTTTAAAGTAAGAAAGTTTACCTAAAGCTAGCAAACTACTACTAGTAGTTTAAAGCATATATAAAGACTATATAACTTATACTATAAAAAATCTTCCTTACTATAGCGTATAAAAAGCATGTATAAGTATATATAATCTTACTAAGCAACTTAAAAGTAAAAGGTTATTTAAAGGGTATAGGCGTATTACTTATATATTTAGCATATAAGTATAGCAATATACTAAATTTATTTAATACTAAAGTTTTACTACTATATAAGGCTACTAACTATATAATTAATCTTTTACTTAATAGTTAACTACTATATAAAATAATATATTCTTTATTATAAAAAGAATTAAAAGAGCTACGCTAGTACTTAAACAATAACCTAGTAATAGGATATATTTGCTTATTAAAAAGCTTTATAAGCGTACCTATCTTTTTTATACTTAAGAAGGATAAAAGCTTACGCTTATATATTAACTATAAAAAGTTAAATAAAGTTATAGTAAAGAACTAATACTTACTATCTTTAATCTTTAAGATTATAGACTATATAGTAAAAATAAAGGTAATATTAAAAATTAACATTCAAAAGGTATATTACTGCCTAAAGATTAAAAAAAAAAGACGAATAAAAGATAGCTTTTTAAACTAGATATAGTCTCTTTAAATACCTAGTCTTACCTTCTAGGCTAACTAACGCCTTAGAAACCATTTAATACTATATTAGCTAAGCGCTATATAGTTTAATAAATACAATCTATATTATTTACTTAAATAATATTCTTATATTCTTATATAATAAAAAGAAGTATATAAAGCACTTAAACTAAGTCTTTAAGCGTCTTTAGCAAGCCTAGTTATTTATTAATAGCAACAAATACTTATTTTACTAATACAAAGTTAATTTCTTAAGGTTTATTATTAAAAGCAAAGAGTTTATAATAAACCTGCGTAAAGTACGCATAATTATAGAATAGCTAACGTTATAAATATTTAAAAAGTATAAGGGTATTCTACACACGCGTCCCTACGCACCGGTTTAGCAACCCGTCGCTTACTAAGCGGCAGACTTAACAAACTATCTTAACACATTACACAAGACTAGCACAGCCACTTAGCTATACCACACCCTACTAAGGTTGCGCTATACTGCATCTTCTAGTTACGTATAAATTAGCTAGCAGGCTGTCGCCTACTAGTCTACTATAGTTTGTTAAGTTAAAGTCTTAATATATAAGTATAAACACGTTTAAAGCATTTAGAATTATATATTATATACTAACCCTTATAAAAAGGTATAAGTCTTTCTTAGATTTTATAACTTTTATTATTACTTTATTAAAGCTTATATAAACATTTTATCTCTTTTATTAAGGCTTTTATAAGGTAGTAAAAATAGTAAAAAGCTAGAGCTAGTATAGCTAAAGAGTAAAAAGCGTGTAGCCTTTATAATACTAAAAGAGGCATTTATAAAAGCATATTTACTATGCTATTTTAACTTAAAATAAGCAATACGCATAAAGACTAATGCCTTAAAGGTAGCTATTAGCAAGATTATCTTTTAATAAGATAAAAAGAGAGCTTAGCACTTAATTGCTTTTTAGTTAAGAAAACTATAAAGACTAAAGCTAAATTATAATACTTTAGATTAAAAGCTACTAGTAATTATAGACTCTTTTAAGCAATAGTAATACTACTTTAATAGTAATAAAGAAATAATTAAAGTCTTATTAAACTATAATAACTTATATACTTTTATAACCTATCTAAAGTATAATAAACGTAAAGCTTGCTTAGCTATATACTTATCTTTCTTTAACTTTATAATTAAGCATAAACTAGGTATAATAAACCTAGCTAATACGCTATTAAGATAGCTAGATTACTTTAATAAACCTAGACAAGTTAGAATAACTATTACTAAGGTATAAAAGAAAGACGTATAAAATACATATACCTATTATAAAAGATAATAGCGCTAAGCTAGTTACTAACGCAGCTTATGCAAATAAGACGCGCAAAATGCGCGCACCTATAAAAAAACCTAGCAAAGAAAAGGAGCTAAGCGCTACCTCTAAGATCTTAGTAGCCTTAAATCTTATGCAGTAAGCTATTATAGCGTAAAATAGCGTACTGCTTAAGTAAGCAAAGCGTAGTAAACTAAGAAGGCTAGATAACTATAAAAGACCTTAAGAAGACTTTAAGGATATTACTACTATAGCGCTAATTAAGAGTCTAACGCCCTTAATAAGCGTAAATAAGAACTTAGTATACTCTAGCTTACTATAGCAACTAGCTATCGTTACTACTTTATATCTATACCTTTAAGAAAATAAAGTCTTTAAAGCTATTTATAAAGTAATAGTAAGAATTTAAGACGTAGACTTAAAGGTATAAGTTATTAAGGCGTGTATAAAGCGCACTATAAGCGTAAAAGGTACAATAAAGCTATAAAGCCTTATACTAAATAGTATATTATTATAAGAAAACCGCTTATATATAGGCAGCGTATACATTCTTTATTAAAAGCTACTATAGCTTTACTATAAAAACTAGATCTTTAAGTACTTTATAGTTATTAGGACCTTAGAACTACTTTGTTGCTACTTCTATTAAAAAGAAATAAAGAAGAATATAAAGGCTTATATTGCCTTATACCTAGTTTGCTAAAGATAGATAATTAAATAGTATATACAATATAGTAAGCTAAACCTACTACTATTACTATAAGGTTCTTAGTAAAAAATCTTTATAAACTTAATTACTAGGCTACTAGTAGCTAAAGCAAGTATAAGTAGTAAAGTAAATATAATTCTAGTAATTATTAACTACTTTATAAAGATAAACCTCTTCTTTATAGTATAAACTACTCTAATAGTTAAAGGCTTTATACACTTTATATACTAATATATAAAACTAGTGTATAGTATAATACTAAAGACTATAATCTTTAACTAAGGAAGTATATTTACTAGTAAATTTTAAAGTAAATATTACTATTAGACTAGAACTTATAAGCAGCTATTAACTACATTTTACCTTTAGATAGATAGGTAAATAAAAAGATTTAACTAAACGTTAAAGTAGTACTTACGCTACTTTATAACAAAAAAGCAATTAAATTAGCTTTCTTTATTATCTTTAGCGTAGTATGCTTATAATAACGCTATTAACGCAACAACTAAAATTAGCCTATTTAAAGCCCTATATAGTTAGAAACTAGACTTACAAACTTGCCCTAAAGGTAGTGTAACCGTAAGATAAGAGTAGAACATACGCAATATAGTCTTAGTAGTATATAACTACTTAGAAAAACTAAAAGCTATATAAAAAAGGTTAGCAGCAAACTAAGAGCATATAATAAAGCACTAAAAACGTTACTATAATACGCGCTACTAACCTATAAGCTTTATAGTAAGAGAGCTAGTAAGCCTTTTTATAAAAAACCTTTGCTTAAAAAAACAAAAAGTTAGCACTAAGATGCATTAAGCTCTTTAAAATCCTTAAGACTATAGGCAAATAAGCATATTAACTAGCATTACTAAAATAATATAGCTAACTATATAACGTTTTCTTAGTCTTACTATTAAAGCACTAGAAGAGTAGAGTAGGCGTAGAATAAGCGCCTTTAACAATGCTAGCGTTAGAAGACCTAAATAATAAATAGAAAGTAAAAATAGTCTTAGATAAGAGATATAAGGCTAACTAGACTAAATACTTAGTACGTTAAATAGGCTAGCTAACTAAATATAACTAGTAAGTATTAAAAGAAGATATAAAAAATGCGTATATAGCAATTAAGCAGTATACGTATAGTAAGCGCGTAAAAATAAAAACATATAAGCAAAAGCTTAAATTAATTTAACTAGCTAAAAGGCTTTATAAAAGACTATATAAAACTATTTAAAAAGCCTTTAAAGTAACGCTATGCTAGCTACTACCTTAGTATAAGCCTTATTTATAATATACGCCTTTACTACTACCTTAAAAAAAGCATTAAAGGCTATAGTAAAGGCAGCATAACTAGTATTACTAGGCATTAGGCATAATAACTAAAAGAGCTACTAAAAGGTTAAAGTAGTAAGCTTAATCAGTAAAGATAAAGAGGGTATATATAGTAATAGTACGTATATTTAAGCTAATAAAGCTTACTAAGCCTTTACTTAGCAAGCTACCTTTTAAGCCTTTTCTTAAGCCTTAATGCTTTAATAAAGATTAAGCTTTACTTATATAATACTAGTAGCTAATAATACCTTTAGTAACGTAAGCTGCTACTACTTATTTACTTATAATAAAGTAGTAATAAAAGCATTTATAGTACGCGTAAGTACTATGCATACTATAGGCAAACCTTAGCTATAAAGCTTTTTATTAAGACTATATAGCACTATCTTAACGTTAACTTAGTTACTAACTATTAGTAAGAAAACCTACATTTTATTAGCTACTAAAGCTGCTTATAGCTACTAAAAAAGACTTAGCTTATACTACTTATGCTTACTAGTATAGTAGCTATTATAGCGCTTAGCTTTAGCAATATTATAAATATATAATATAGCTATAAAGCTAAGTAACTTTATAAAGAGAGTTATTAGAAAGTAATATAAGTACTATACATATAATAAGCTATTTAAGGCAACTTAAAAGTAAGCTAGCAGCGTAGCTACTACTAACCTTAAAAGCGTTAGACTAGTAAAAGTAGCTTTTATACCTTAATAAGCTAATAAAAGCCTAACTAAAGGTATAGCGTACGCTATAGTTTATATAAAACAATAAACTAAGCTAGTATAAGCCTTATATATATATTACATATAGCTAAAACTAGCACCTTAGCTAAAAAGTAAAGAGTATTAAAAAGTAAGAGTTAAGGCTAAAGCAAGTACTAAAGCGCTAAAGGCGCTTACTATAAGTATAAAAGCATTAGAATTAAAAGTAGCTATATTACTACTAAAAGATAAATTTATTATTTTTAAAAGAAGTAACTAAATACTAAACCTTATAATAATTTAATTTAATTATAAGACTAACCTTTTAAATAAAAAGGTTTAAAAGCGCTTTAAGTTACCTTTAATAGCAATCTTAATAAGTATAAAAAGGCTACTATAAACAAATAAGCACTACTACTACTAAAAACAAAGGCTATAAGCCTTTTATTAAAACTTACCTTAAAAGAGTTAGGCACAAAAGAGGAGCAATTATAACGCTGCCTTAAGAAAAGAACTAACGCAAGCTACGTACAAGCTATACGCAATATACGTATAGCATATTAAATATATATCGTAGACTAGAAGCAGTGCTTATAGCGTAGGCTATATAGCGTAGTCTACGCATAGGCTATAGCACATGCTAGCGCACAGGCTAAGTAGAAGCAAGGATGCGCCTGCCCTACGTACTTAGTGCGCTAAAGGTGTGTTTATAATAAAGAGTGCCTCTTGTACTCTTTTAGAGTATAGGAGGCAAGAATTAGCTATTAAATATACCGCTGCTTCTTCTTGTTAAGAAGATACCTTCTTACTTGCTTGACTTACCTAGCTTACTTAAGTATACCTTTAATACTTAGTAACTCTTAATAAGTATAAACCTTTAATAAACAGCTTTTAATATTAATATATAAATAGTATGCTAATCTATACTAGTATAATAATAAGATTTAATATCTTCTTTATTATATACTAGTACTTAAAGGTAATAAAATTACTTAAAAAGATATATACTAAGTTAGCTAAGCAATTGCTTTACTACCTATAAGGTAAAAAGGACTATATAATAGTTTACTACTATTAAAAGCCCTCTTTAAAAGGGCATATCTACGTTAAAAGATAGGTTAATACGTCTTAAGCTAATAATCTAGTTAATTATTACTCTATATACAGCTTTATCTTTAAAACCTTAAGAGGGCTAGTCTCTTAAAAAGCTAAAAAGCTTCTAACTATTAGCACCTTTACCTATAAAGCTAAATATAGCGCCGCCTACTACGCAATAACGCAGGCCTGCTAGATTAAGTAATTTATACTTAAAATAAGCTTTTAAGCTAACATCTAGATGTTTATAGACAATACCTTTATAATTAGCATTATAAAGAAGCTTAAATTTAAAGAACGTTTAAAGCACTTTAACGTTAAGTAGCACTACTTTTATAAAAGCGTGCTAAGTAGCTTATTAATAGTATAGTACGTAAAGTCTAAAGATTAGATTACTAATATTATAACAAAGGCGCTACCTAAGGCAGCGTTTAAGAGGCTATTACCTCGCTTAATAAGCTAGCAGCCGTAAAAGGGCTACTAAGAATAATTTTAGTGCATCGTAGTGCGCCTACATAGTGTATTTAAAAGGAGTATTAAGCATTAAAATCCGCTATACTATAGCCCTTCTACCCTACTTAGCTATACAAGCCTATAATTAGTTAGAAAGCCTAAAAGCAAGGCCTAGCACTAGTATTAATATAGATCCCTAGAAGGGTTGCAATGTATCTATTTCTTCCTTAGTATATAACACTCTTTTGTCTACACTAGACCTTATTTAGCCTCTTACTCCTTATAGTGCATTATGTTATATAACTGCTACGTATAGCCTCCTTTAACCTTTATAGAAAATAAAGAATTATAATAAGTATTATTTTAAGCATACAATTTATAACTAGATAAAATATAAGATCAAAAGTATAAAAAAGGTAAAAGTAAGACTTTATCTTACTCTTTTTAAATTTATTACTAGCAAGCGCTTATAAAATCTATTATATCAACGACCTATCTGCGGGGCACGCCCCTATCGCCAAATTACGCTATTAGGCAAAGATCTACACAAAATGTATACCTATTCCGGTAATTTACGGGTACCCGCTAGGCAACTTACAGTAGTTATCGGGTCAAACACCTCCTCTCCACCCATTTCCCCTTAATATGGTGCTAGCGTAGAAAATTTACGCTCTTTTAACTGGCTGTACGTTTTTTAGCGTATGCCCTAGAGTAAGCTAGGCTATATTAGGCTATACTAAGCTGTAATAGTATAGTTTGATTGTTATGTAAGCTGCTTTTGCTTACTTTGTATGATTGTTTTTTGTTTTTTGTTTTCTTCCTCCTTTTCTTTTATAACGTAGGTACGTTTTACTAGGAGACTGGGAGACTAAATGGCAGGCTGACTGGCATAGAGACTGACTGGCAGGCCGACTGGGAGACAGACTGGCAAGCAGACTAGCAAACAGCCGTACTGGCTAACAGCTGACTAACCTATCCTTAAACGTAGCCAATCACACACCGTATATCACTTAGTAATCAACGTAAAAAAATCCCTCCTAATTAACGTAAATCTTTGCTCGCGAATGCGAGCGGGCCCACTGCTTGTATATATATACTATAATAGCAGTCTAATATAGTAGAACGCTTAAGGGCGCTCAGCAAAGCTTGCTAAGCGTTATTTCGCTTATTCGCCGTTAGCCGCCAAATCCAGCTTAGCGCCCTTGGCGGGGCTCGGCGATACTTTCTCCCGCTACTAGGCAAGACTCGCCGAACGCCCCACTCCGGCCCCGGTAAGCCTCGTACGGTCCGTACATACTTTATTCTGCGAGCCTGCCCGAATTATTACTAATTCGTGCTAGCATCCTGCACTCTAGTTGATCCCTTTACAGTTGGTCGGCTTCTTAGAAGAGGTTAAAGGTAGAGGTGGTAATAATTGAATATGTTAATCAGGTAGGGTAGGTGATCAGGTAGGGTGGGTGATCAGGTAGGGTGGGTAGCACCAACTTTAGTTGGTGCACGTTACGCGTGTTCCAATTAAAGTGGGGCGTGGCACGGTTAACACTAGGTTGATGGAAATAGGTTCTAAGTTTAGCCTCTTTAGACACAGCACAGTCGAGTAGACCTGATAGAATATGGCCCACATTTCGGATATTTTAGGGAATGACAATGCATTTATCTCTGTCTGGTTTAGAGTCAACTTTACTTTGTAGGAAATCCGCCACCCAAATTGAAAATGAAAATTCCTTTCAAACAAACTTAACGTGTCCTCGCAAGAAATCAATCACATCCCTATCAGAGGAATCAACCCAAACTGGCTCGGATGTATCTTTCTGTATATCGGTGGCTTTCTCTGCCAAGCCCTCTCTCGGGGTAACAATATTATCCTGTCCAACGACAAGTTGCTGCAGCGAACCTGTCTGTGGCGCATCAACACCCCCAGTTTCTATCGTATTCGCAGTATCCGGACCATTCGCCTTTTTTGCGTTAGCAGCTGGGCCCTCCTCCACGTAATTGTCCTTTTGCACCATCGCGTTACTGAGCCCTGTCTCAGTGTTGAATTTTTCCTGCCCGGTCTTATACAATCCACTTTGAGACTTTCCCTCAACACCTGCCGTCGAGGTTTCCACAGCCGGCGGCTCCATGTCGTCAAAAATATCCGTGTCAAAATCATCCGTCGTCTCAGAACCGGCCACTGTCCAGGGGTTTAGCGACGTTCCATCACCAAACGTGTCCCCAAACATTGTTGTACGGACACTGCTGCTCCACAAAACAGATGACATTAACGAACTGTTGTCTTCCCTCTCGCATTTCCGTGGCATTATTGGAGGTGGGGACTTGTAGATCTCCTGAGTGGTGGTACCCTCTTCCACAGACGACAGGTCAATGCAAGCAAATTCCCTGTCCCCAACGACAACGGAAGACACCTTGTATGTCGTGTTCCATTTTTGGCGTTTGGGTGCACTATCGAGTCCTTCGGCCTGTGGCAGTTTTCTTAACTTCACCTTCTCTGAAAGTTTTACGCTGTTTGGTACTGCCATCAGCTCTAGATCATCAGACGTCCCTTCCAGACAAGAAAGCTGCTTTGACTGCATCGTTCCAACCACTTCATCACAGGCTATATGGCAAGTAACGTTTCCTAAATCCTTTGCGGGGACTAAAAATGAGGTTGGGTGCGTCTTCTCTTGTAGCTTTCCCCGCCATATATGTAGCAGCTTCCCGTCCCCCGACTCGGCGAAAAATGTCACCGATGGTACTTTGTTTTTCCAGCGCGGTATGCCCATCTCGTTCATGTGGCCGAATGTCACTTTGGCAATGGCATTCGGTTCAGGCGTCTCGTCAGAACTGCGGCTTTGATGCCTTAGAATATGACCTTCCAGACGTAGACGCGGGAAGCACTTTAGAGCATCAGATATTTTCAAAGCTGTTGTCGGATTTTTGGAAAGAAAACTCTCGATTTGGACGGAAGTAAGATCGGAAAAATCCGATACCGTAAATATATGCTTGTCCACTAGTTTAGTCATATTCGCAGGGCCAATGTCTGGCACTTGACAGAGCTGGGTATGGTGTCCTTCCCACGCCCTCGCAGAAAGACTTCTTGTAAGTTCCAAAGAGACTTTTAGCCCACGAGAATCACTATTAGCAATTTTGCATAGAGAATAACTTTCTAAAAGCCTCTGTAAGCACTCAGAGGCCTGCTTTGCCTCGATAGCAATTCGTTGCTGGTGTGGCAGAGCCCCGCGTGAAAGCTCGGCCTGAATCAGCACAGATATCTTTTGCCAAGTTTCTGTGATGCTTTCTTTGAATTTGAACGGTATATCATGAGTCTTGTTCAGCTCTCGCAGTATTGGCCGCTCGGCGCTCTTGATCCTGAACTCGTCAAATTCAGTTGCACGACACATCGTGTTCAGCTTTTTATGGTCAGTGCAAATGCCCCAAGTCTCGAGGCGACTCTCAGTTGTGCTCACCAACTTCTCCATATCAACATGCTTTTCCATGTTGAGAATCATGCGCATTGTGTCGAGTTTCACCATGAAAGTAGACATGGCACGGCCGTAGTCTGTTGCGTGAAAAGTCGTTGCATCGTCGTCCACATATTTGATCAGCCCTGCTTGAGCAAGCTGGTCAATGGCATCCTTGCATATCTCCCGAAACTGTTCATCGGGGTTGAGCGCACGGGAGTTGAATCCGGGGATCTGGTAGTGACTCGGATTCTTTCTGACACGAACAGCCATAAAGGTCCCTTCCAGCCACTGCACGGCTGTTTCAAGTGACGAAATCGTTCCCAGAACCGTCTCCGAGTTGAGATGTTCGATGAGATTGAGATTTAATGTGCTTTCAATGGCTTGGCTGCCGGAGCTAATCTCTTTATACTTATCCTGTGTTTCAGCCCGAGTGAGGATGATTGCGATAGCGCTGGTATCGAACTGGGGTCGACCTGCCCGTCCGATCATCTGCATAATCTCGAATTCGTCGTACTCAGCCAACTTTCCGTTGTGGTACCCCATAGTTCCTTTAAGTATGACTGTGTGGCATGGTAGATTAATTCCAACTGCCAAAGTCGATGTGCAGCAGATTATACTGAGATGTCCTCGCAGGAACGCATCTTCTACACTGGCTCTGTCTTGTCGTTCCATCCCTCCGTGATGGTAAGCGACTCCGCGCGACAGGAAGACTTGGAGCCTTGCGCTTCCACATATTTCCGCAGGCTTGGCTAGCCACGGCTTGCTTTCGGAAGAGCACATGTCCCAGTAATCGGCCAGAATCAAAGCGGCACTCTCACACGACTTCCGTGTGAAACAAAACACGAGCACCGGCTTTTTCTGGGAGTATCGTGTGATAATTTCTGGAAGCTGGTTGTCCAGTACGCTGTCAAATGAATGGTCATCGCCGCTCAAGACGTAGCCATGAACGATCTTTTCGAGTCGTACTGGGCGGTACTCGTCACCAAACACAAATTTTTTAGCAGGAATCTGTGGGCTTGTGTGATTGAGACCGAGCCATTGCGCAATATCGTTGGAGTTGGGGATCGTAGCGCTGAGGGCCACGAATCGCACTTCAACTCCAAGAGATTTCATCCGCGAAATGACAGTTTCGAGCGTGGCACCACGAACGTCCTTTAGGATGTGCACTTCGTCAATAAGAACAAGCTTCACACTTTTCAGAAGAATCCCGTAATCAGCCCATTTCCGTGTGACCGCATCCCATTTCTCCGGGGTCGTGATGATAATTGAAGCGGTTCGAACTCTCCGAGCCTCGAATGCGGAGGTATCTCCTGTGAACTCGGCAACCTGCAGACCAATTTTTCTAAACTTGGCTTGCCAGTCGCGTGCTCGTTCGGAGCAGAGTGCCTTTGTAGGGGCTTGGTAGACTATCTTGTAGTCATTTTTCCGTTTTTGTGCCGCCAACTTGCAAATGGCCAGTTCGAATATGACTGTCTTACCACTGCCTGTTGGCGCAGAAACAACCACGTTGTAATTCGATCCATAGACATTGGAGAAACATGACGACTGCATGGCATTGAAAGTGGGATATGGGAAGACAGATTGGGATTGTTTGTCAAGTGTTAGTGGGCTGATCAACTCGACATTGTTCACTGCTGCCGGCGCCGGAACGGAGATCGTAGCTTGATGTAAACCAGATACAGGCGATGAATATATCGGTGTAGGAGGGGCAATACCTAGATTGTGTCTTGTATCTGAATGGACATTCGGTCGAAGATCGAAGCTGTTGTCTTTATCAAAGCCAATGCCGGTACGATGGCACGCTGCCATAATTATCAGCGCTGAAAATCTCAACACTTTCAGAATTAGTACATACCTGATTCTTGGTGTTGAACTACTAGAACATCATCTGCCTGAAGAAGTTGATTTCTAGAAGAATTACCATAAAGTGGGCGTATGACTCGTGGAAACTCGGTGCCCGCAGGCTCTGTCGGTTGCTTCAAAGCTCTGGGCCTGTCATGATAATTATATTGTTCGCCTGGCTGTGACTGTCCGCTCATGGATCTATGTGCCTCCTTGTAAAGAAATCGCTCAGATATGCTCAATCCATGTAGGCTTTGCTGTGCTGCGGGCAATGGTGTCAAGTCTGAAGGTTGAACACGGTTATGTTTATCTGGCTGTGTGCGCTGTCCGTGCTCACTGGCGCGCGTTCGACCCATACTTTGATCTCTGTCTGTAAACAAATTAGGGTGGCTGTGACATTGGCGTATCTCATCAACGTCATCCTCCGTATCTTGCACTCGATCGCCGAAGGTGCGCTGATTATTCTGCAGTTTGGTTTTGTGGCCGATGCGCTTGCTGGGAAAGTAGCTTGGAAAGCGAGGCCGATTGGTCCGTGTCATGTTGAGGTATGTGCGTTGGCGAGATACGGAAATACGAGGTCGAGTTAATTGTGTTCCCCAGCTCACATCGCCAGGATGAGGAGGAAGATTGGCTCAAAACTTTCAGAGCTTTTTGTATAGATACTCGTAGGTGTGGAAGGAGCAGCCTGGGTGAGCAGGTGGCCTCCTTGTTACCCGGAGCTCTTTCCTCATAGAACGAAAATCAACTACAAATTTGACGCGTACGCACGTGTCTGTTCCGCAATGAGATGTTTTTACGATTAAGCTGTTACTGAGCACAGTAAGATGATATTGAAGTGAGAGGAACCCATTTGTGGCTTCATCTCCTTTACCTTTCGTAGAACCTCCATTCCTTAACCATGCATTGACCCTGGCGCCGTTAAATAGAAAAATGCACTGAACATTCATATCCCTCTAAACCCGAACTGCCTCTCCGCCCCGGAAGAGAAAATAACACAATGAAAGACAAAAAGTGAGGATCTACTAATCCCCAAAATGCATTGTTTGGGTGGAGTATCGCACGTTAGTCGATAATTGCTGACATCCATATCTCAAGGTAGCAGATATGCTGAGTTCAGTTAATAATTGGAACTCCTTTATCGCGGCCTTTGTCATTGCCAGACGGAACCCTGCTGTGGTGTTGTGGTGGTGATGCCGGGCGCAATGTTAACAATCCCCCTGTTCAAGCGGTTGCCAGCAGGTCAAGAGACAACTTTGCCTCGTCGGTGTAATTTGGGGTAGCCACGACGGTAGTTTTCTCGTAGTTGACAATTGTGATAGGTGGTGGCCGTCCTCGTCTCCGATCAGGGCCCGTGTAAAGGTACGTGGATACGAGCACGAGTGACGTGCCAATCAAAAACTGGAAGTTCAGTCAGTGTACTGCTTCGACGAGGTGATCAGCAATGGGAGACGACAAACATACAGAAGAAGTGACATGCAATTCGAAGAACCAGATGCTAAACAGAAAGCTAATGACGAAACTGATACTGGTGGCAAAATTTTTGGCGATATTGTCGGCGTAGTTGATGCACAGAGAAGTGAGGATCCCGCCAGCGGCCTGGAAGATGATGACGGTCCAGACGATCCAGTTGTAGCCATCAAAGAAGCCGTGTTGGACTATTTCCTCCCCATCCTTGTAGAGGATGCCAATGAAAAGAGCAGGGAACAGGGAATAGAAAGACAGCTGGATATTCCGGGTCCAGATGGAGACGGGTGCGTTCGTGTCCTTTAGGACCTTTTCAAAGTAGACGCTTGTCAGTCCTGATACCGTCACGGCCACAAGAACCGCTGTGACGCCGACGGAACGGACCATTTTCGGGTGCGTATCCTCATCATCGTCGATGCCCTGGTAAGAGGCTGAGCGCGCCATGAGCCCGCCCACTGCGCCACCGACAGCCCTCTTTGTCAGCTCACGGGCCACATCGCCAACACTGCCTGTCATCTGCCCCAGCTCGTGCATGGAGCGCGGAAAAAAGTGGTCGCTGAAGTCGTGAATCATGATAGTTGTATCTTTGGAGTCGGGAGAGGGTAGAGAGCCGACGGAGACCCCGATGGTCAAAAGGATAAGCGAGATCCATCGTTTGGTCGTCAATGAGCGCTGCAACATGACGACGCTGAAGAATGCAGTGGCAATAATCTGTGGACAGCAACAAACAAGCCGTCAGCACATTTGGGATCTTCAAATGGAAGATCAGAGCGGAAGGACGTTAGCGCACCTTGAGCTGATAGAGAACTTGGAAATGGACTGGGTCCAGATTTCCGAGAGCCACATATTGCAGGGTGTTTTGCAGGATGTACAGTGTTGCCGGGATCGCCAGTTTCCAGCTGTCGCCCGAAAAGACGGAATTGTAGATCTGTTCGAGCACAACGCTTGCGGGGGTTTGTGGAGCGAGAGTTCGCGAGACTTCATATATGGCAAAAGTCAGGGATATGGCGAGCTTTAGCACTTCGTTTAGAAAGACGGCAGTCGAGGCAAAGTAGCGGTGGTCGCCGGGTGCGGGCATTATCCTGGAGTAGTGGAGTATCTGGCTCTGGTCAGCATTGCTTGCCCAAGGCCATCCGTCGGAGGGGGGAGGACGGCCAGATCGTACGAGTGTGAGGGCGGAATTTTGAAAAGTGAGCTGCGAGTGGGAGTACCGATTAGCAGGAATCAATTGATGGGCACCTAGAGAAGAGACAGGAGCTTCTGGGGAAGTACAACGGGGACGATCAAATCAGCTTACCGTGATCAAAGAGACCTGCTTCATGGGCACGCCAAATAAAGTCGGTCCCGAAGAAGTCTGCGGAGCAGCATCGAGCAGCGCCATGTTGGCGGTCCAAGTAGAGGAAAAGAAGTAAACAGCTCTGGGAGAATGGATGAACTAAGCAAATGGGGAGAGGAGGAAACCCCAGTGTGGAATGGGAGAATGGGAAAATGAGATCGTGGACGACCGAAAAACGGTAAAGGATTTCAGATTGGGCCGAAACTGATGAAGCTGGAGAGAGAAGCAGGCAAAAGCCAATCAGTTCGTGACGTTAACGGTGTCGCCTGCCCGCACTCGCGATGGTGAGGGAAATCTTGACTAAGGCAGTTCGGGACTGCACTGTGACGTCGTGCCGCCTACCAATGCTACCCCCTGACAAGAGCTCTAGAATAGCTGTTTAGAGTGGACCCCTGTATGCTACCGCGAATGCTACCGCAACAATTTGCCAGCTTCGAATGATGGTTGCAGTACGGAGTAGGAAAGACTGCCCTGGAAAGCCCAAAAAGGTTTCAGAGAAAGGGAAACAGACGGTCAGGGGTGAGACATACGACCGTTGAGGTAAGATACCAGTCGTTGAAATCTCGAACTGGCGCATTAAGCTAAGGCATATCTAGGCCGAACAGCAGATAATTTTGTGGATAAGTTCTTTTTAGCGTCGCCAGCGTGGTAACTCTATGGCTGAATATGGTTCTGTCAAGTTCGAGAATGGAGCACACTGTGCGTTTTCCAGCTAGGGTTGGCCCTGCACGCTCTGATTGGCCAGAATGTATAAAAGTGGGGAATAGCCCCAATGAAATCTCTGCGCCTTAGAAGCAGTGCAATGTAGCTATTTCTTACCTAGTACATTACGCAGATCTTAAGCCACAATCTTCAGACCTATACAGTGCACCACTTCCCCTGCTACAGCATCAGTTGTGACAGGTTCTACCCGTGCCACGCCCCACCTAAAATGGTCACGAAAACGTGCACCACCATAGGTGGTGCTGGACAGATTTTAAATCAGACAGATTCTTAATCACCCCCCCACTTACACTGTTAAAGGTGTACTTAGGTAGGCCAGGTAAGTCAGGCAGGCAAGGAGGTATCTTCCTAACAGGAGGAAGCAGCCGTATATTCAATAGCTAATTCTTGCCTTCTACACTCTAAGGGAGTGCGGGAGGCGCTCTTTATCGTAGGCGCACCTCTGGCGCACC
The DNA here is from genome assembly GCA_029299265.1 of Leptographium wageneri. NCBI lineage: Eukaryota > Fungi > Ascomycota > Sordariomycetes > Ophiostomatales > Ophiostomataceae > Leptographium > Leptographium wageneri. The sequence continues at coordinate 3,210 of JANSMG010000135.1, read as the reverse complement.
AAGTGCGCAGGACAGGCGCGACCCCGTTTCTACTTGGTCCGTGCGCTAGCACGTGCTGTGGCCTGTGCGCAGACTGCGCTACGCAGCTTGCGCCACAAGCACCGCTTCTAGTTCACGATGTGCATCTAATACGCTGTGCGCATACTGCGTACGGCTTGCGCGTAGCCTGCGTTAGTCCCTTTCTTAGGGCGGCGTTATATTTACTTATAATAAAGTAGTAATAAAAGCACTTATAGTATATATAAAGGCTCTATATACTATAGGAAAACTTTAGCTATAAAGCTTTTTATTAAGGCTATATAGTAATATTTTAAAGTTAGCTTAGTTACTAACTATTAATAAGAAAACTTATATTTTATTAGCTACTAAAGCTACTTATAGCTACTAAAAAAAACTTACTTTATAATACTTATACTTACTAGCATAGTAGCTATTATAACGCTTAGCGCTAGCAATGCTATAAATATATAGTATAGCTGCAAACTTAAGCAGCTTTATAAGAAAATATATTAAAAAGTAGTATAAGTACTATATATATAACAAACTATTTAAAGTAACTTAAAGGTAAGCTAGCAGTATAGCCGCTACTAACCGTAAAAGCGCTAGACCTATAGTAATAAAGGTAAAAGTAGCTTCTATACCTTAATAAGCTACTAAAGGCCTAGCTAAAGGCATAGCATACGCTATAGTCTATATAAAATAATAAACTAGCCTAGCGTAAGCCTTATACGCATATTACGCATAGCTAAAACTAGCACCTTAGCTAAAAAGCAAGGAGTTTTAAAGAGTAAAGGCTAAGGCTAAAGCAAGCACTAAAGCGCTAAAGGCGCTTATAGCAAGCATAAGAGCATTAAAATTTAAAGTAGCTATATTACTACTAAAAGACAAATTTATTATTTTTAAAAAAAGTAACTAAATATTAAATCCTATAATAATCTAATTTAGCTATAAGACTAATCTCTTAAATAAAAAAGATTAAAGGCGCCTTAAGTTGCCTTTAATAGCAATCTTAGTAAAAGTATAAAAAAGCTGCTATAAATAAACAAGCACTACTACTACTAAGAATAAAGGCTGCAAGCCTTTTATTAAAACCTACCTTAAAAAAGTTAGGTATAAAAGAAAAGCAATTATAACACCGCCTAAGGAAGGGTACTAGCGTAGGCTACACATAAGCTATACGCAGTATAAGCACAGAATATTAAATTCGCATTATAGTCTAGAAGCAGTGCTTATAGCGCAGGCTGCGTAGCGCAGTCTACGCATAAGCTATAGTACGTTCTAGCGCACAGGCTAAGTAGAAGCAAAGTTGCGCTTGCCTTGCGCACTTAATGCGTTAGAGGTGCGCTTATAATAAAGAGCGCCTTTTGCACTCTCTTAAAGTGTAGGAGGTAAGAATTAGCTATTAAATATACCGCTGCTTCCTTTTATTAAGACAATACCTTCGTACTTGCTTAACTTACCTGGCCTACCTAAGTATACCTTTAATAGTTTTAGTATTTTTAAAATCTATACTATACTAATACTAAAACATTAATATACTAATTAGTATGTACTAATTTGCTAACTTTATATATAAGTAAGTCTTTTTAAAGCCTATAAGCATAGCGTTTTTACCTTATAGTTTAAGCTTTAAATTGCTTACTTTTTAAATAACTATTATATATAAGTAAAAGACGTTTAGTATAAAGTTTTTGTCTCTCTTTTAACTATTATTTTATTGCTACTTAACAATTATATAAGGGTTTACATATAATATATAGTTATAAAGGCTTAAAACTAGTTTATACTATTATATTAAGACTTTAGCTTAACAAACTATAAAAGACTAGTAGATAGGAGCCTACCGTCTAATTTATATACAAATAAGAGGTGCGCAATAGCGCAACCTTAAGAAGGTATAGCATAGCAAAGTAGCTATGCTATGCCTTATATATATATTAAGGTAGTTTGCTAAGTTTAACGCTTAGTAAGCAATAGGTCGCCGAACTAGTATATAGGGCGCATATATAAAATACCTTTATAAATTAGCACATTTTTCTTAAAGTTAGCTATATAATTTTAAATATAGCCTACTAACTTATAAATGTTTAGCTAAAATATAAAGAGAATATATCTTTAAAGATAAAGTAGTCTAGTATAAATAATAACCTTTTTAACTACCTTCTTAGCTTTTGTATCCTTTACTAAGTTATATAAAAAGCTAAGGATTACCTTAATACCCCTTAGTATATAATAGCGCTTAATAGCTGTAATAGCAATATTAGTACTATTATTAAGGTAAATATAAATAAGCTTTTAGCCTACTTTATTAGCGTTTCTTTTAAGCACTACTTTAATTATAAGCTGCCTTTTGTTTTATATACCAGCACTTTAATTAAACTTATAGATTCGTCCTTAATAATAATAATATACCTTAACCTATTATAGCACATTTGCTTAAATTAGCCTAGGTTAATATAATATACCTTTCTTAGTCTTTGTATACAAATTTAAGCCTATCTTTTAGTTTAAAGTGCTTAGCCTTTACTAGCTTATAAAGAGTGCAAACTAGTTTAGTGTTTTTAGTAACGTTTTTTAGCTTTATAAGCGCTTCTTTTACTTTCTGTAACGTTTCTTTAAGCATTCTTTAAGATAAGTAACCGATTCTTTTATAAATTGGGCATATTTTCTAGCGCTTACTTAGAGACTATGTGTCGCTTTTAGGTTAAATTCGTTACGTTTAAGATTAGTCTTAGTATCTTAAATAAAGTTATAGTTAAACTCTTAAGCTATATAATTTACTTCCTTTTAACTCTCCTTTTATATAAAAGGAGAAAGCCTGTTTTAAATTAGTATAAAGAAGCTAGTCTTTTTAATATTAAATTAGTAGAAGGCTGCTTTATTTATAGCTACTATCTTAGAACTACTAATATAGTTGCTTACTTTATAAAAGTATAAGCTAAATATAATATTTAAAAGAAAGCTTATCATTAAAAAAAACGTAGTATAAGGTTGCCTTATACGTTTTTCCGTTTAGTCTTACTATTTAAAGCACTACCTAGCTTATAAAGCTAGTTGTAATAAAGCTACTACTAGTATAAATTGCAATTATAGTAGTATGCTTTATACTATATTTAAACTAACTAAGGTTATTAGTAATATAAATATTACCTTTTATATTAAATAGGTAGTTATTTATATAGCTAATATAAACGTTATAAAAATAAGTAT
>JANSMG010000134.1:0-19323 GCA_029299265.1 Leptographium wageneri | reverse complement strand
AGGTAGAAATAAGGTAAAGGTTTTAGTAGGCTATTATTTTAGCGTATAAAGTTAGTTAAAGAATTAAAAAGCTAGGTTTAAGTTAATAAAGATAAAGTTTAAATAGGCTAGGAAGAAGTTAAGGTTTTAGTTCTTTTTATATATTACTTTTAAAAAGAGGGCTACTAGAAGGGTAGCTTTTAAGTTTAAATAAGTAAAGAGGTATATAAACTAAAAGGTAAAAGGGCTAATAGCAAGGCTATTAATTTAAATCTTACTTTCTACGCTTAAGGACTATACTTTATAATCCTTTTAGTTGCTAAAAAAAATAAAGGATACTTAAAAGAGTCTTTTTTAGGCAAGTATTAAAGGCAAAAGTAAGGGTAAGGGTAAAGGTAAGAGTAAAGATAAAGAAGGTGTTTAAATTAGGTATAATAAGCAAGGGTTTTAAGGCTATAAGTGTAGAGTGCTTAAAGGCAGCTAAGTAGGTTATTAATTCTTAGTTTTAGTATAGCAGCTATTATAGTACTATTTATACGTTAAAAGCTAGCGTAAGTATAGTAGTCTAATCTATAAAGGAATCTATAGTAGGTTTAATAAAAGAAAGAGTCTTCTTTTACTTTTAAAAGGTTTAAAAGTGCTTTAATTTAGAATAGGTTTAATATATAAGAACGCTATAAACTAAGGCTTTAAGGTTAGGTGTTTTTAAGGTAGGTATTAATAAGGTTTATATGTTAAAGGTTAAAAGAAGTATAATAAAAGCTTAAGGTTTAAAGGTTTAAAAGATTGCTTAAAAAAGCACTAAGGGTTTAAGAGTATTAAAAGGTTAAACGAAATAAGCTTAGTTTTATATAAAGGTCTAACTTAATAAAAAAAGTTGCTATTAAATAAATTAAACTAGTTAAAAACTAAGCTAAAAAAGAAGAAAGATATTTATACAAATAAGCCTACTTCCCTTCTTCTTAAATAGCTCCTTCCTTCTTTTTATACCTTACTAAGTCTATTTTGACTAGCTCTTACTTCCTACCTAAGTAAGTTACCGGCAAGTATAGCGTAGAGTAGTCTAAAGCCGAAAGATAAAGGCTTAAAGAGGGGCCAGCGCTTCTTAGTTCTTATATTTAATTAAGGTATCCTACCGTAGTCTCTTATAGAGTGCATAGCAGGTTACGTAGCTTAGCTAACCTAGCTATTCTAGGCTAAGAGTAAAGCTAAAGACTTATATTAGGCTATAGCTTATTATAAGTATAATATAAACAAAACTAGGCTTACTAAAGGCTTTAAAGCAAATAGCTTAGTTATTAGCAAGGTTAAGAAGAGCTTAAAGATTATAAAAGTAGTAAAAACTTAAATTTAAGTAATAATATTTAAGTATATATTTAAGTATATTTTAGCTATTAGTAAAGCTTTTTTCTTTTTATATTATTTTTACTAGTAGGTTAGTTTAATAGTAGTACTTTCTTACTTCTTTTAAAGATAAATATAATAATTAGTTTTTTATAATAACTAACTTAAGCTAAACTAATAATAAACGTATAGTTAACTAGCTTATATTTATCTTTCTATCTTTTATTAAGTTAAATAATATAAACTAGTAGTAGCTACTAGTTTTTAATAGTTATAAAAGCTATATTGCTAATAATTTTATAATTAAGTATATAAATAATAAGGTTTAGCTTATTATACTTTTAACTATACAAAAGACTCTTAATACACTTTATACTACTTTTTTATACTATACTTAATCTAGTAATATTATTTTTAATACGCTATCTACTAGCTAAAAGATGCTATAGCAGATTATATTAGTAAAACAAAAGAGTAATTTAAATAAGTTTATATAGCGCCTTCTTTATAAAGCTAACTATATAATTAATTTAAAAACAGCTATAATAGCCTTTTAAAAGCAGCAAATTAACAAGCTAGAAGCATTACAATCAGCGCAAAAGGTTAGTAAGCGCTATAAAGTAAAGCCTATGCCAAATAAGCGGTTTGTACGAATTTAAGAGATTATAGCAGTTAAAGAGCGCGTTACAAAGGAGATTTAACTGGAAAACACAGCTAGGGAGATGTAGGCAGAGTCTATAAACAGATTCATGCACGTTTTTCATTATGTAACTGGTGAAGAAGTCTAGGAAGACTGAATAAAAGATGTGCGTGGATTGAGTGATTATTGGTCGGAAGGGGGGGGTGGTCGGAAGGGGGGGTAGCGGACTTATAGCGTACTGTTGCTGGCGCATTGCTATTGATAGCGCTGCTAACGATGTACGCGGGCGGTAAAACCTGGCAGAAACGAACTCTTTTGCATATTCTTAATTCTAGTAAAGAAGCTGGTGTTTTGAAAATTTTGTTCCAACCCTTACCAAATTTACTGCGACTGTCGCCGACTCTTGCAATTGCAACAAACCCTCTTTATGCCACTAACACGCAAAAGTCTCCGGCGGGTTAAAGGTGCAGCACGTAGTATATATGTGCAACTCCGATGGTGTCGCAGCAAAAGTCAGCTCAGCGGAGACGTACTACAAGCTTCTACCCCGCTCGCCAAGAAGCTCAATGATACCGGGCTGTGGAGTTACGGTAGATGGGCACAGAAAGGAGTGAAACGTCCAAAGGGTGATAAAAATCGGGTCAACATTGTTAGCGAGCAGCTTTGTGGTTCGTCTCTTACTCTCCTCTTGAAAATATATACTTCTTTAGCTAACGCCTGCTGTTTGCTAGATGATGTGCTTGCATATGCAAAGCCGTCGCTTATGCGACATGCTGGTTGTGATATAATTGATATATATCCAGGGGCAGGACTCTGGAGTAGCAAGCTACACGAGCTTCTCCAGCCTCGATCACATATACTCCTGGAGCCCGACGAGGCTATGTACCGTACATTTCTACAGCCTCTACTAGGAAAGCGTGGAACGTCTCTTATACCGAAATCGGGAATAATTTGGCGGGATCTGAGCAGCATACTAGCACCTGCTTATCTTCCACACCAAGTTGAAAGATCGGCCAATGATTGTACACCACCACCACAGAACGATACGTTGCTTGTCACGGCAAATCTGGCTTTCCATCCAAAAAGGAGATTTGCAATGTTCGAGTCCCTGACACAACTAGTGCTTTATCAATTTATCAACAGCATTCGAGCTTCTTCATTGTTCAACAAATACGGTCTAGTGCGCATTCTTGTATGGGTCGAGAGCAGTGACAGACACGCGCTTCTTGCACGATCATGTCAACGCCGTCGTCGCCTGGCTATCGAAGGTGAATTAGCGACAGCGAGTATAACAGAAGTTGCCGGACCGAATGATTACTCTCAATGGTTCGTTCGTGATCATGGCCTTGATTTGGCTAGCTGTCGTCTTGCATTAGACCGTATGGCTAGTTCCAACGTTCAGATTCCGAAAGGCAGGGAATCAAAGCATGTCAAAGAAGTGCTAGGAGGTGATGGCACAGATTCAAACTCAGGTCCTGCCGTTTTTTCACGGCTGTGGAGAGAGGAACTCGAGCAACTGGAGCTCGCGTCTAAGACCGGGCTTTTTACCACGAAAGAACCCGAGCACCGACGTCTTTTGCAGCTTCGCTACCGTAGTACTCGGGAGGCAAAGGTAGCCAATACCATTCACTCGATGCTCGATCAGAAGGACGCCCTCTCTAAGGCCTACGAATCTAAGAGTGTAGACAAGCTAGCTCTGGCAAATGTAGAAGCCAAGTGGAACAGCGAAGTTGACGCACTACCAGCAACTACTCGCAAAGAGTATATTCTCCAACGCGACAACCTTCATCTATTCGACCAAAATCCGCCCGTTCTTGCATGGGATCGTCGGGAAGTTGAACCAATACTTGTCAAAGACACTGAATTTTTTCCTAACGCGCCCTGTGCACTTCTTGATATTCAACCAAAGGCAATGCACCCTTTGTTTTGCGCCATGGGACCTGGATCCAGTCGTTCTGGGGACATGTTTGAGCTAATTCTTCGCGGAATGATGGCCATGGGGGCAGAACCTGTCAGCAAATCAATTGAAACGGTCTGGCCAGGGGCCGCAGAAGGGGTTTTGCCTCATTGTCCCAGTCTTCGTGATCGTAAGGACGGCGGAACCCCAGTTAGCGGCTATGGAGAGCTGTCTGCCCGGTCTCTCAATGAGAAGCAGTGGATTGAGATACTAGGAGCGTGGATGGATTGGCCGTTTCGCCCAACCCTTCCCCAGTTGGTAGCAAGAATAGCCGACGACAGCGATGCTGACGACGATCTAAGCCCTGTCGACTAAACATCTATGGCTTCAAAGTTATCTTTGAATAAAACCCTTATTTTCTCTCCTTTCCCTGATCACCTCACCTGTACAAGGCAATACCTTTTGAATTAGGAGCTATTCACTATGCTTGTGTCTCTTTATTCCCGGTTGAGTAATAAAACACAAAGGCAAGCAACGGGATCCAAATCGCAACTACAACCTGCATTTGCTTATTTACATATCGTGGTATGAGATCTATGTAAAACGCATTGCTCCTCCACGTAGCTTAACGACAGGCACAGTGTACTTACACTTCAACCGTGTTAGCAAGTTCGGCTCCGTACCCCTTTGCGGCACGATTAGGAGTGATGGTTGCGTCGCAATAATCAAAGTGGCCAAATGTAAGTAGTGTGCCAAGCGTATCCAATGGAAATTAAGAAGTACAAATAACTCAGAAAGAAATAGCTTTCGACTGGGAGGCCCGTAATCGGTTTGAGAAATGCTGAAAAGGCAGTACATTTGTGTTCTAACGTTGCACGAAACACCCAAATGACTCACGAACGAAGTCGTGCTCGACACCCGTCAAGCTCCCCTAGCAAAGGGTTCAAGAATATCCAAGCAAGGCCCAGAAGCAAGCTACCAACACAATTTTCGTCATGTTTACTACAATTGTTAGAGCCACAACCTCACGCAATTCGTATCTGTTGGTTGCTTTACTTTTAATTCTGCTAGGTAGTCCGACCGTTTTTTCGCCTGATTGATGATAATGCCTCCGGCTTTAACAAGGTGGCGGACGTTGTTATTATCTCGTTTTATGAGTCCTATATTCTTATTTATACATATAATGTGCACATTCTTGTCACCCTCTAGTACTTCAAAATTGCTTGTTGCTACAGACCTGCTGGTCTCGTTTGTCTACGACGCCGAGGCCACCTTAAATTACGGCAAAAAACTTACCCTGCCAACGGCGGACGTAAAAGGCGCCTTTAACGCACTCCTCCACAATCGCCTGTTTACAAGAATGCAGGCCAAGGGCTGGCCGCATTTCTGCCGTACCTTTCCAAAAGACTTTCTTACCAAGTGCTGAGTGCGGGTGCGCTTCGGGGGCACTCGCACGGCTTACGCTCCATCCTAGTGCGGCACGCCGCAGGGCTCCCCCTTGTCCCCTATTATATCTACGCTACGGAGTACACCTTGCAGGGGAACTTTAGAATTGCCTAGATATACGCTTTGGCTACGCCGACGACTTTAGCTTTTGAAAGGTGTTAACATCGTTAAACTATATATCTAACAACTATTAAGAGACTTGTAAAAGCTGCTTTACTTATTCAAGCTTTTTGGCATTATTTATAAAAAGTATAGTTCAACCCTCTTAATATGATAGACACGAGACAAAACTGGAAGCATTAGATCTCAACTGACCGATGAACCCTCTTATGATCCTTGGTGATATATAGGCTAATATGTACAGTGTTGTTATTTCAAGTAGCACGTCGAGGTTGTCCGCTGTTGTCAAAGGCGCAGCGCGCAAAAGTCAAAGCGAGCTTCAACCTAATATTAGAAATATTCCATCTGAAAACCAAACCCCATATGTATGGCGTCTTTGTTGCCAACAGCTCCCTTTTGGGCGACATTTGTCACAAGCCTAACCTACGAATCTAACAGTGTGTCTTTATTGCACCATTGCCTCTATCGTCTCGTCCGACACTTCTTCCTCTTTTCAGTGGTGGTAAACTGTCAGTTAATAGCAATATATCATATTCCCTTCGCCGATATACTGGAGCTAAGAGGAGATGTTTTCTGCCATAGACGATCTAAGCATTAATCGAGTGAGAAATTTAGCGAGATGTTGCAACAGGAGGCCAAAATAACGCATCGAATTAGAAAAGCTTTCAGTGTCACCGATCGTTGTAATGAACAACGGGACCGCCCTGTCTTCGGTACCAAAGAAACCTCAAGTACCGGCAGACTTCGAGTTTCTTACCCCTTTGTATACGTTATAGCGCTGAACGATCACAGACTTAATGAATGGGTAGAAGAGTAATCTGACTGCTTCTTTTCAGTTTGATGTGCTCTGTGTAGGCAAATTTTAGCAGTTTTCTTTATTCTAATGCTTATTACGCTGTTTTTGAAGGCGTGATACTAAGGAAGTAGTACAGTACTACGTCTCTTTCAAACATTGACGAAAACAAATTCAGTGCACGTTATCTTGCATTCGAATGAAGCACAAGCCTACCATTTATCATAAGAGAATGCAATGATACTCAACTCGTGAAATGGATGCTTTGTGTGCTAATGGACAGCCGTTTTGTCGACTGGTTCGGAATTATGAAGTATTTTCTTGGCTATTGTGACACATCTAGCCTTTGTTAAGTCGCTGAAAACAGCAAAGGGGGGAGGGATGGGCAGACAGGGTGCTGCGTAAAGGCAGTATGTTTATGTATCTGAGGAAAGGCGGAATACGCTGGGCTTAGGTAGGTGACCTTATGGATAGCCATTAAGCTGGATCTCAAAATCATAAAAAATACTACAGAATACTGCTGGAGTACTGGAAATGTACTCGTGTTTGAATTTGGGGTAGGCCAATTTTAGCTGCCAGTTGTTTTGCTTTTTGCTACTTGCTACGAGGTATTTCGACTCCAGTCTTGACTTATATGTCAACATACTCTTGTGAAGCCCACCTCAACAGATAAACAAGCTGAAAGGACGACATTAAATCGCGTTCATTCGTTGCACCTTGATTACGAGCAGCCACCGGAGAAAATTTGCAGCCACATAATTTTATTTGCAATAGTAGCAAGGTCTTCCTGTTGACTAAGTCAAGACTAAACCTTGCTATGACATGATGGGTGTGAGTTGATTTATAATAGAAAATTGCCGATCCTCTTTTAATTCGAATATTTCGGGTCAACCTTCTTACTATTAGGATATTATTGGTTAGTAAGAAATGGGAATAGGAAACGTTAAGTGAAATTACATACCCCGTCGCCTTTTCGAAGGCAGAGCGAGCACCATCGGTAATTTTCTCGCTCGTGTTGCGGTCAACGGAATGACCAGACTTTTTAGAAATGAAGTCGAAAGCCTTATCCCCGTAATCTTCCTTTTCTCCAGCTTGCTGAGAGGCCTGCTGGCCTGTCGCCTGTTGGGATTGCTGCTCGGATGCCATGGTAATGTAGAGTAAATGCGGGTTACTGTGCGAAATATAGTATTTTGAGATGATAAGTAAAGAAGTTATATAGATATGTTGCGTTCTTGGGTACGACCAACACCTATTTATAATCCTTAGTGGTTGACGAAAGCAAGTATTGCATCATAGCTACATGATAGCCATGACGTATTCAGAAGTTTAGTTCTTAGGTACGAGCAACACTTAATTATAATCTTTAATGGTTGACGAAAGCAAGTATTGCATCATAGCTACATGATAGCCATGACGTATTCGGAGAACCCAGTTTCCGTGGCGGACCTGCAGCCCTCAGGTCTGAGACATAGTACCAAGGCTTTATTTATGACTAATAGCCCTTAGTACTCCGTACTCCGTACGGAGGTAGGCATTGTTCATAAACGCATCAGTTTATAATCTTACGTAACGTTCTCCTCAGTCTATAATATGATAACACTGTTTTCTAACAGAAGTATGGAGTACGGAGTAAGGAGACTTAATCTAGCAAACGAGAGAAAAAGAGAAAGAGCGCGCACGCGTTTAGATTCCCTTAGGTCAATTGGCCTCCGCCCGGATCACCAGACTAAGCCCTGATCTGCGCGCGCACGCAGTCTACGGAGTCGTAGCCTCAGCCACCTACGAAATACTCCGTATCGTCACTACCATAGGTGCGCGTTTTAAGCGAATTATATAGTGGGGTGTAGCACGAGTACTCCGTACATGGACACCATCACATGCTCTTGATTACAGCATTTCTTACTAATCAATAGCAAACTATCTTATCGTTGCTCCGACACCCCTTTCTCCTAGCAATATTTTCTACAGCTGCCAGTTTGCTACCATAGCAACGCTGCTGCACTTGCCCTTCCGTACCCGGAACTATGTATTACTCAATGACCTCAGGGCTTATACTTTAATATATATCTTACCTAATCCTATTAACTCACGAAGAGGTTTCGCAGTCGAACTATAGCCGCGTCTGACCACGCAGCAAGAGTTACGTCTAGAGCTGTGCTCTACGGCAATCTGACGTACTTTAAATCCACTACAAGCTGCTGAGTCCGCAGACTTGCGACTTGCGACTTGCGACTTGCGACTTGCGACTTGGAACCGGTCGCACCTCTCGCGACATTCTATTTACGACTCGCCGCGACGAGCCTTCCTCTGCACAACGGGCAGCCGCACGGCTGTGAGCAGTGGCACAGACTATTGAATCTCCTCCCTACAGTGATGGACCGCGATACTTCTTTTCTAGAGACATCTCTACATAGACAGAGAAGCGATGATAATTCATTCGGGAGTATGTCTGCCACGACAATGCCTCTCGATCCCTCCCCCCCTCATCGAAGCCAGTCTCGATCGTCATTCCAGGACAATAAAAAAACCACTATCCCTTCGACCAATGATCCCGATAGTAGTCTGTTGGAAAACTTGGACCTGAAAATCGAAAAACCATCTCAGCTATCCCGCGACCATATTTTGAACGAGACCCTGCCCGATATCGAATCAAGTTTCGTTGTCCCCATCTCGCCAATGCCGACGATTGTCAAAGATGGGCCTGACGACACGCACTTTTTTAATGTACCGCAAAAACCGACGGCGACGAAAAGTGAGGGCACCTCAGAGAATGATATTCTCAGACATAACACGTCTCCCCAGCAGCCGGCGTTTTCTGTTCCAGCACCGTCCCAAATCCCAGCAGTCTCTAGCTCAGATAACAACATAGAGCGCGCTTCGGAGAACTCTTCGTGTGCGTATGAGGATAGACCGAAGGAAAGTTCCACTAGTCAACAAAACCCGACAAGTCCATCACTACATAATGCTTCATCGGTGTTCCCGCAACATAATAGCCAGAATCCCGACTCAGAACGGGGCATATCGCAAGATGGGACGAGCAGCGGACTTCGCTTTGGGAAACGCCCAAGATTCCTCAAGAGTCGGAATGCAAGTCAGAGGTCTTCTGCATCATCTGTAACCAATCCGGATTCTCACGACGATGTCGATAGCGATGTCACCATCGGTCTCGGAACGGACTACGCTCTACAGTCAGGGGGCGCGGTGTCTACGCTGTACACAAAACATAGTGCGAGCGATGCACTTTCACGCTCTGCCAGTATCATGAGTGTGGCTTCGACGGTAGACGGCTTCCAGAATTCCGCCGACCATCTGGAGGCCTTGGCTGGAGCTGGAAACCGAAAAAGTACGACTTCAGGAAGAGGCGATGAATATATGCAAACCCCCAAAGCGAAGCAGCCTTTGGCACCACCTACGGACACCGTCCTAGCACGTCGTGTTATGGATGTCCAAGTTCCGGAATCGTTGGCAAGAGAATACAAATCGAAGGGCGGTCTCACGACACCTAGGAAGGACTTCGGCGTGGGTGGTGCGCAGCGACCGGGACGAAATATGACGTTGAAAGAGCAGAGCAGCACGATCGAACGATTATCCAAAGAAAACTTTGACCTAAAGCTCAAAGTCATGTTTCTGAGTGACCGGCTGGACAAATTATCAGAGGACGGCATTAAAGAAATGATTCAAGAGAACGTTGAATTCCGTACCAATATTGCTGTCATGCAGCGGGACAACAAGGCGCTGCGACGTCGTGTCAAAGAGTTGGAGAAAAAAATTCAAGATGAGAATGATAGGCCCGGCACGTCACGAAGTGCGACTTCGTCGAGTGGCCAGGCGGATGCTCTAGATGCTGATTTGCAGGATAAAGAGGAGGAAATCACATATCTACGCGAGCGTGTCGAGGAGTATACTACAGTAATCGAACGGCTTCGCGCAGACCTCTTTTCACAGGAAACAGACAAGCGGCGTATGGCTGACCTAGTCAAGTCTTTACAATCGATCGGCGAAAAGAACGTCGGTGATAGTTTGGGTCGACAAGAAGAAGAAGACGTCTGGAAAGATTTACTTGAGCAGGAAACAGGAAGGCGGGAGCAGGCCGATGAAGAGAATAGGAAGTTGCGGGATGACATTTTTCGCTTGAAGCAAGACTTCCACATCGCAGGCAACAATGGTAGCGGAAACCTTCACCGCTCCACAAGCATATACAGCATGTACAAGAAGCCAAGCAACGAGCCACAAGCACAGTTTTCAAGTGCCGACGCGGACACCATGGGAAGCACAACGAGTGGTGCTGACACACTTGTCGAGGAGCTTCGACGAGAGAGCGAGCAGCTGCGACACGAAAATGCAGAGCTACGCAAAGAAGTCGGAGCGCAAACATCGATGTTGACGTCACGCAACAAGGAAAAGGAACGTCTTTACTTGGAAATTGAAGACCTGAAGATGGCCCAGCGTAGGGGTGGGGGCCCAGCGCCATCTACAGTGGACAGTTTTCTGGACCGGTCGGCTTCTCAAATTGGTGCTCGCGAACGGTCCGCATCTCGAACGAGCGGTGATACAAGGGCCGAAACGGTAGTCGGAGATCAAGAGCGTGAGGACCTTGAAAACAAAAATGCCACCCTGCGCGACAAGATTAACGAGGTAAAGCTTGAAAATCAGACACTGTTGCAAGAGCTGGACACGGTCCTACAGCAGAAGCAAGAAACAGACGACGTGGCTCTGGCATTGCAAAGGGACTACGAGAATGCAATGGCAGACTTGATGGCAATGCAAGCCGAGCGTGACGAGCTGATCACAGAGCTGAACGACCTAGAACAGAAGCAAAACGGCCTGCAGGGCGAGTTCGAAGACTTGCGGGCCGAGGCGCAAGAGGCAATTGATGGCTATGAAGATGAAGCTGATTTACGCGATGCTGAAACGCAGAGGCTGCAGGCAGAGTTGACTGAGCGAACGGAAAACTTCACCGCTCTGCAAGAAGAGATGCGCAAGCTAAGCGAGGCTCTTGTCGGTCTCGAAGATGAAACAAACGATAAAGTACACCGCATCCAACATCTTGAGCAGGAACTTGGCGATGCGAACAAGGAACTGGAGGAGCTTGAAAGCAAACTACTCGAATCCAACGACAAAGCCCAACGACTTCTCGTGCAACAGGAAAACAGCCAGGGCGAGATTGCCTTCCTTCGAGAAGAGCAAGAGAGCGACAAAATTACCATCAGTCGATTAGAGGTCAATGTCACAAAAGCCGAGGAGCTACACCGTGATGAACAAGAACGGGTGAAGCAGCTTCAAGCACAAATCATCACAGAACGGGAGCAGAGCGAGAGCCTTGCCACTAAGGACAAGAAGGAGATGCAGCACTTTGTCAACGAGCTCAGTCGTGAAGCCTCAAATGCAAAAGAGGAGGCAAGGAAACTACGAAAAAGCCTCACCTCTCGTGAGGTGGAAGCAACGGAGTGGAAGGAAAGACTGATGGAGTTGGAGAACAATCTGAGAGAAGCACTCGGCGATCTGAGTGGGACTCGATCCAGTCTTTTGAAAGTAAGTACAGTCTTCGGTGCAACTCTCCGTCCTTCCCATTTTCAAGTCCTGATCTGACGTTGTACTCTTATTAGTCTATCGCCAAGCTTCAACGCGAGCTGGAAAACACTGTTCGTGAACTCGACGCAACAAAGGCATCTGCAATGGAAAAAGACCGCCTAATCAAGCAACGTGACGCTCTACTAGAGTCCCATGGTCTCGAGGCTCGCAAGGTTGCTGAGGCGCTTGACAAAGAGCGTGCAGTTCACCGAAACACAAAACACCAATTTGAGACATTTCAGAAAACACATCAACATGTCTCTCGGACTGTGTCGAGTCAGGATGCACGAATTGTCGAACTCGAAACGACCAAGTCGCAAGACAAGCGACGCATCTCTCAGCTGGAAGTCACTTTCAAGGAGCAGCTCAACGAGCGGAACAATCTTCTACTTGTTTTGTGGACCCGGCTATCTGCCCTTTGTGGGTCTGACTGGGCACACGACAATAGCCTTATCAATGGACGGGCCCTGCCCAGCCTGGAAGCTGTTGCAACGATGCTCCCAGGCTTTAGCAGGAACCTTGTGGCTGCCATCAAGCATATTGAGTCCATCATCAGTGGGTTTAAAGGCCGTATCAAGGGCGTCGAAAAAGACCTCTGGCGTGAATACCACAATTTGGAAAACAGTCTTGAGATGCGCATCAAGAAGCTGGACCGCCTGGAGGGCATCGTTCGCAGCGGTCTTGCCTCGGGAACTTTTAGCAGCACTGAGCTCCAAAACCGCATGATGAGAATGGAGGACGCTTATCGACAACTGAAGGTGGAAAATACAACCCTGCGGACGGCGAACGAGGTTCGCGTCAGGGCTGCATATTCGTCGGCAGATGGGGGCCTTGACAATGATCCTGGCCTTACTGGGTCACCATCGCCGTCGATTCCAACCGGGCCTCGCGAACGTACTAAAGCCGGAGGCACTCTTCGTCCGAAGACAGGTAGCCGGAGCGGTGTGCCCCGACCGACCACATCATCGCGGCCGATGACGGCCGGTGAGCTGGCGCTTCATGATGCAGCAGGTGATGCGGGCTCTGGAAGCGATGGATATGGCGCTGATCCGCGGTGGATCCTCCGTTTACGGGATCTAGAGAACAAGCTCAAACTCGAGAGAGAGGGACGTACTATGGATCGGAACGAGGCCGTACGCCGGTTACGCGAGCAAGAAGCTGAGATAAATCGCCGAAATGAGAGGGACAGGAGAAGTGGGCGAGACGATGCCAGCGGGTAAAGGTTATTGCTATTGTACAGCATGAGGAATGAACAGGTCACTATGATTTCCTTTTCCTGAATCGGTTCTGCTTTCTTGTAATATCCTCAGTCAAATGGCAAATGGTTTACTTTACTCGGCCTTCACCTGGGACGTACAGTCTTGGTTTGAAGGTTTCTAGGATACTGTATTGAAAACTTTTAAGGGTCAAGCGATACCATCTTATTAGGGTTTCAGTTAATGTAAAACAAAAGCTAAATAGGCTGTGCATCTAGTACGAAGTATAAAGTATAAAGTACGGAGAACTCGTATACGTGCGATTAGTATCTTAGCAAAGTCCAAGCCTAACTGTTTCGAGGAGCCTATTTTTGCCCAAAGTACTCCGTAATGTAGATTTCCCAAGGTCACCTAACTTAACCTCGGCCGCCGAAATCACTAGATAAGACGAAGCCCTGATCTGCGCGCACATTGCGCACAGTCTGCTTTTCAGTCAACCACCCAACGAAATATCATCACTAGATCTTCTAAAGGCCTTAGAGCTTACTACGATACGTGCAACTAGTCCGGACGAATATCCTACAAGGATTACCGTACAGGTCTTACACTAGTATTCGCGCAGACGACTGCGCGTACAGACTAGTGGTGCACGGAGTAGAAGCCACAAAAAATCGATTTTTTGTACTAGTATCTACTGGATACAAGATCTACTGCTTAATTAGTAAAAGACGAATTTGCTGCTTCTTTTCTAGCAAATCCGGCATCTATACGATTTTTCTGCATTTAATACGATTTGTTTAAGAGAGTTGCTATTTGTACAATAATTTTTTGCTATCGGTACGATAATCTACTAATAAGAGAAAAGGTACATTAGGTAGGGCAGCGCCAGTGAATCCTATTGGTTAAATTCTAGACACTAATAATACGCTAGTCTGTATTTAGTATAGCTTATACTTTCTGCTCTGAAATTTTTTATTTGTTTACAGCACAAAGAAGCTTACGATAATTTCGTCTTCTTATACATCGTACTTTATACAGAGTAGTCTTTATTAGAAGATCTTTTTATTAGCTAATCATAGCTACGAGTATAGCAGTACCAGCACGCCCCCCTAACGATTACCGTCTAGTCTATAGCCTACTATACACTACTTCTTAAGAGCTTAAGGACGACCTTACGTAATAGGCAAAAGATGCTAGCTTTGCTTACTGTTGTATACGGTTAAATAATAAAGTAAACGGCAAGCCTAGTTATATTAAATTTAGCTGCGTTAAAGGGCAAGTTAGAGATATAACGTAGCAAAGTAAGCATACTAATACGATTAAAACTAGTTGTAGGTAGAAAGGACTAGCGTAGTCTTTACGCTAAAATTAACGGCTTTAGTCCTTTTAAGTTGTCTTAAAAGATCTTATTTATAGCTATAAGCCTTTTGCAAAATTAACGGCAATTATATTATTGCGCTAGCTTATACTAGATATAAAGCTATTAATTAAAAATATAATATATAATAACGTAAAGCCTTAAATTATTATTAAAATGCTATATAAAGAATTCCTAGACTTTATATTTATTAATAAAGACGTTTATAACTACTATTAAAAGCTTTAAAATAATAACCTTAATAGCTATTCTTTAATATAATACATTGTTAAATAGCTTTAAAAGAGAGATATTTTTTACTATATTAAATTTAAAAATAACAGTATTAAAGAGCTAGTTGCTAGCTTATTCTTTGCCTTTCCTTAGTAGCTAAAGCTATAGTAAAGCAACTTATAGGTACTTTATTTTAATAATATATACTAGACAAATAAGTATAGTATACTTTTTTATAAAGAGACTTGCTTTATAAATACTAGGCATACGCTACCTTTTTTCTTTGCCTTAATAAATAATAAAAAGTTTAAAGAGTTTAACTAGCTATTTAAATGCGTTAAAGAGGCTAGGTAATAGTATAAAATTTAGCTTTTAACTATATTAATTACTAATAATAATACTATAATAAAATCTGCTTTTTAAAAGTATATACCTTTTATACCTTAATAGCTTTATGTTTTTTATATTAATAGTAATATTATTTTAAATATTAAATATAAATAAAAGAAGCTACTATAGTCTAGTAATAACTAAAATAATAGTAATAATAGTAATAAAGAAACTAACAAAGTTATACTTAATAAAGCTAACAAAGCTACTATTATATAGTTAAATTGCTATATAAATAAGGTTTTACCTTTAGCACTCTTTTTAGCTATTCTTTATATACGCTAAGGTTTATTTAACTTGTAAAGATTTATAATATATGCTAATATAAAAAGCCTTTTTTAAAAGGTATAAGACTATATTAAAATATTTTTTTTTAAAGTAAAAAAGCATTATTAAATACCTTAAAAAGTAATACTAGCCTTACTACTAGTAATAGGCTACTACTTTTATATATTAATAAAATACTTAAACTATCTTATTAATTAATACTATCTTACTTTTAGCCTAAGAGCTATAAACTTTAAAGCTTATTTTACACCTCTCTTACGCCTTTATACAAGTATTTTTTAGCAATAATAAGGAATCCTATACTCTTATAATCTTTTAAAGATAGTAAAGTAAAAGGTAGTAGTATAAAAAGCTAACATTAATTTATACTAGTAGTTA
Organism: Leptographium wageneri; assembly: GCA_029299265.1. Lineage (NCBI taxonomy): Eukaryota > Fungi > Ascomycota > Sordariomycetes > Ophiostomatales > Ophiostomataceae > Leptographium > Leptographium wageneri. Next base: position 3,690 of record JANSMG010000134.1, on the reverse strand, counting down.
AATTTAGATTTAGTAAACTCTTTTACATACTTATTAGTACTTACTACTTTACTAATAGTTATAAGCAATTAACAACCTTCTTCTTTATATTTAAAAGCTAAATAAACAAACAAATATATAAGGCAAGCTGCCTCTTTAAGAGCCTTTTAGTTAAAACAAACAAAGCGTTTTTCCTTTATTTTAAGCTAACAATCTAACGCTACATCTTACCTAACAATCGTTAAGCTAAGACAACGGCGTTCGCCCTACTCCTACCTTACTACGCTACAAATTATCGGCATTTAAACATAGACTAAGCTTAAGAGAAATAGACTAATAAGACGCTATTATATAAAAAATTAAAGTAGCAAAGAAGCTAGATATAAAGGCAAAGCTAAAGCTAGATGCAAATGTAAAGCTAGATGCAAATGCAAATGCAAAGCTAGATACAAAGCTACTAAAGAAGGTAAAGCTAGCAAAGAAGGTAGTAGAGAAGAAAGGTAATAATAAAGAAGGAGGGTATAGGCTACAACTGCGGAAAAAGCGCAGAAACTAAGCAGACTGGCTTTAAATGTAATTGGCTGTATTTAAATTTTATTATAGGTCTATATTATAGTGATGATTATAGGGGGGTAATAAAGGATTTGTTGCTATTTGTGTGGTCGTTTACTAGGCAACGAAGTGCTGTATAATTGGCTAGGCCATAAATTTTATTGTGGGTCTTTAGTAGTAAAAACTAGCCCTACCTAATGTACCTTTTCTCTTATTAGTGGATTATCGTACCGATAGCAAAAAATTATCGTACAAATAGCAACTCTCTTGTTTAAACCCTTCTTTGCTATTATGCTGCCTAGAAAAGCTGCCGCTGCTAAGCCTAAGATCTTTAGACAAAGCAACAAAGGTAATAGCAATGTTATAATTAGAGTTACCCTTAGGTCCTCTAGTCTCTAGCTCTTAGGCTAGCTTTTGGAGTACCTTAGCCGACTATTAGACTAAGAGGCTTGTCTTTAGTCTTTAAAGGACGAAATAAGAACTTAAAACGCAGCTGCTAACAAATTACTATACGCATTAAGAAGCTCTTTTACAGTAGCTTCTAGCCTTAATAACAGCGCAGGCTGTACCGGCCTTAACGGCACCAGCGCTACTAGTACTAGCGCTACTTGCTTAAGCGCTACCTTTGCCGGTACTGCCTTTCTTTTTAGCCTTAATAATAATTTAAACAGTATTACTAAGCCTAGCACTATAACTCTTTGCTTAGACCCTTTTTGCTACACCTTCTTTACTACTAATAATAAGACTATTTAAAAGCTTGCTATAAGCTACCTTAGGTATACCTAGTAATATTATTAAGTTTTATATAGTAGAAGGAACAGCAGCGTAAGCAGCGTAGATAATAACGTTAATAGCAAAAGACTTTACTTTTAAATACTAATACTTTTAGGAGCACTAATACTAGCCTAGCTATAAGCGTACACTTAGTAAGCAACTAGTATACGCTATCTTTTCTTTACTTTAGTACGCCTTTTAAGGCAAGCCTTAAATTACTCTACTAATAATAAATTAAAAAAGCTTACCTTACTCTTTTTTAATTAAACTAATAACTTAAAGCTATATATAAAGCTAAAAAAGATTTAGAGCAAATTGCTTTAATAGTAAATTATTATTATAAAGTAGTGTATATATATAAGCGTTAGCTGTGTAAAACCTTTTTCTTACTTATACAACTAGCCTTAAAGAGCTAAATAGTATTACTTTGTCTTTATAGTAATATTAAAAAGCAGCTTTAAGTAGTATATTTAAAAGCAAGATTGTATAATAAACTTAATACTTAATAAAAAAGGCTTAATTAAATATATTAATAAATAGTATAATTAGCTTACTTTTATGCCTTTAATTCTTAAGCTACTATTAGTTTATTTAGCTAATATAAAGGCTATATTATTTTAAGTAGATTAAAATGCTTTAAAATATATACCTTCTTTATAAACTAACCTTTATAGTAGACTAATATATAGCCTTTAAATAAAAGAGCTTTATATAAGTTTAATAGACTATTATTATAAGATTACTATAATGTTTAGTCTTTTTAGCTTATAAGGTATACTCTTTATAAAGTTAATTAGCATAAAGGTACTAGCGCTATTTAGTACTAAAGAGTTTAATTAGTAAGCTAAAAAAAGGAAGGTATAATAGTAGTTACGTTATAAAAAGCAGCCTAGTGCTACTAGTGCAGTTAAACTAGTTACTTTACTACTAACTATCCCTAGCGCTGCTGCTTACTATATAGTAAAGATTTTCTTGCTAAACGTTAAAGCTTAAGAAAGAGAGTTGCTTTTAATACTAAAGTAATGTCTTTATATAAGCCTTTTATAAAGAGCGCGCTATATACTCTTTATAACCGCTAAAGAGGTTAGCAAATTATAGACTGCTGCATACTAATTAAAAACGCTACTTTATATATAATATAAAAAAGCCTTCTTTAGTATAAAGCTAATAGTATAGTAGAACGTTTTTAATACATTAATAATAAAGTAGATTAAAAGGAGTAAGATTAGGCTAATAAAGCTAAAATAAGCAATAGTATATAAGACTCTAACTTTTTATAAAAACCTACTAACTATAGTACTAACATTAACTAAAGAAGAAGCTATACTTACTAAATGACTTTAATTAGTAAAATCTTACTACTTAGACTTCTTAAAGAGTTTTTTAAAGGTTATAACCTTTACTCTAAGTACCTTAGTAGTATAGTAAAGCTAACTAATATAGCGTAAGTGCTAAACGTTAGTTAAGAAGAATAAATAAAAATGTAAAAAAACAACGAAAATAAGAAAAAATAGCTACTAAATATAAATTTTAGTATCTTTTAGAATAATAAAAGTATAGCTTATTAGGCTATTAAATCTTTAGTGTAATACATATAAAATACACGCTTATTAGCAATACTAATAGTGCTTTCAAGCATAAGCTTAAGGCTTACTATAATAAAGAATATTATTATTAACTTTAACCTTTTTTTTAATAGTCTTAATAGCTTAATATTAAGCCTTTTTATCTTTCTTTACGTACGTATTATGCTAGATAACTAAATACTAAAAGACTTTCTAATAAGCTAGTTAGTATAAGAAAAACTAGGTTTCTTATATAAGCTTAAAGGTATAATATACCTTATACTACTAAAGGCTGCTAAAATATAGGTTGCCTTAAGCATTCCTCTTTACTAGTCTTTATATATAAAAATAACGTATTATTATAGTAAATAAACCTTTAACGTTAAGGCTAGCTCTTTACTAGCGCTAAAAGCGCTTATAGACCTCTCTTTACTTTTAAAAGTAATTGCTTTTTAAGAAAAATACTTAAAGTTATTTACCTAAAGAATAAAGTAGTAGCCTATACTAGGCAAACTTATTACGTTATTAATATAAAAGACTCTCTCTTAATACGTATAAGATTATAAGAATATAGTTTACTTTAGTAGTTAGCAATATAGCTATTTATTTAAGATAGCGTTGCTAATAGCATTATATATAAGAGTAAGTCTTTATAGTTATTATAGGCCTTAGTTATACTTAAAGGCTAAGCTAAGTTTTCTTACCTCTTTTTAAAGCAAATTTAATAGCTACTAACTATAGACTAGCTACCTTTTAGTATTACTATTTATATGTATATTAACTACTAACTACTAAACTATTATATAAAGCATTATACTTT
>JANSMG010000133.1:0-19404 GCA_029299265.1 Leptographium wageneri | reverse complement strand
CGCACCAAGTGCGCAGGATAGGCGCGACCCCGTTTCTACTTGGCCCGTGCGCTAGCACGTGCTGTGGCCTGTGCGCAGACTACGCCACGCAGCCTGCGCTACAAGCACCGCTTCTAGTTTACGATGTGCATCTAATACGCTGTGCGCATACTGCGTACGGCTTGCGCGTAGCCTGCGTTAGTCCCCTTCTTAGGGCGGCGTTATAATAGTATAAAGTATTTTTAGCTAGAGTATTTTAAGAAGATAAGAGTTAATTGCTAGAATATAAATTTTTATCTTAATAAGCGCTTTATATCTTTTTATAGCTTTGTTTTAAGCCTAAGTATTTAAAGCTAAAGGTTCTATAATTATACCTTAAAAGTTAATAAAAAGCTAGATTACTAGTTTCTATTTATTAAGCTTTTAATTGCATTATAGATATTTAAGAAGTTTTCTAAATTAGACTATAGTATACTAGAAGAATTCTTATAATATAGTAATAATTATCTTAGCTTAGCAATCTAGTAGAAGATATTCCTAAGTAAATGTAAATAAACGCTTAAAAATAAGCATTATAGAGGATTATATTATAAATGTTAGAAAGTTATAAAAATTAATTATAATGCAATCTATAGGTAGTTCTTAGATCTTTTAAATGTTTTAACTTAGTTATTAAGTTGCCTTAGAGAAGATATATATTTTATAGATTTTATTATTAAGTATAAAAGTAAATATTTTAAGACTATTAACTTTATTTAGAAAATAGTATTAAACGTTATTACTAGGGTATCCTAGTCTTTAATGCTATAGCTATAGTGTTATACGCTGCTTTTTGCGTGTTATAGCTGCTAAGAAGTTTTTAAGGAATTGTTAATTAGTATTTATAGTAGTAAGATCTTTTAGTAAGTAAAAACTATTTTAGTAAGTAAGAGCTACTACTTCTAGACTATCTTATATAAGAGTGTTAAAAGATATGTTAAAAAAGATGTTATTATCTTAAAGTTAGCTAGCAAAGATAAGGTTATATAGAAATTTAGTATATAAAAAACATTTTATTAAATAAATTATTAAAGCATACTAGTTTAAAGTCTTTATTATAATTAAAACGCTTCTAACCCTTTATAATAGTACATTTTTAGCCTTTATAAGTATAGAATTATTACTAGTAGTAAAATAAGATAGAGTTTAAAAATAATAAGTATTATTAAAGATATATAATAAAGCGCCTATATCATATAGAGTAACATTATAAGCAACTAGAAAAGTAGTAAAAAAAGTAGTTTTAAAAATAGCAAATGTTTTTATAGTTATAAAATATTAAAAGCTAGGTTTAGGCTAGGGTTTATTATTATACATTTACTAAATTTTAGTAAGAATATTCTTAGCATCTTTTTAAAGTATAGTAGTAGTAGTTTTAGCCTTCTTTAGTTAAGAATATACTTTAAAGAGGTTAAAGATATTGTTATACAATTTAGTTATAATTACTATTATTTTAGTTTAGTTAGTTTTAAACTACTTAAGACGCTTATCTTTAAACAAGTACTAGTAGTTAGATATATTATATTTGTTTAAGTCGCATACAAAGCAGTTAGTGTCTACTTAACGTTTATTTTTCCGTTATTTTATGTTATTTTTAGTAGGAATTATTATAAGTGCAAATCTAGAAATAAAAAGAGGTGTTTAGAGTAGCTATTAGCAAAGTCGAAGATTATTAGCAACTTGTTTAAAAGAGAGCATGCTTGCTAGAAAGTACTCTACGTTAGCAAATATAAACAAATCTAGCTATTATAGTAGTACTTCTTTAATGTTTTCTATAAGATTTAGCTACTACTTTAATAGATTAAGAGCTTTTAAGAGCTATTTATCTTAAAAAGACATTATAACTAGTTACTAGTTTTCTACCTAATTAATATAATTAAATAAAACTTTTCTTATTTTTAATATAGCTTCTTTATATTTAACTTTAGTGTCTATTTATAAGAAATCTAGATTAATTGCTAGTTATTTATATAAAGTAGTAATATATTAAATTAAGTTGTTTATATATATATCCTTTAAAATATTAGAAAGTAAAAAAGAGACATACATTACAATCTACTATTAAAGTTTAGTTTTAGCTTTTTTTTCATCTTTATAGCGTATCTAAACTCTTTTAAAAGAGTTTAAATTAAAGAACGTTAGCTAAGGTATAGGTTCTTCTTAACAGATATTATCCTAAACTCTTACATCTATAGTAGCATTTGTTATGTTTCTATACTAGTTAGTCTATTTGTTAATAGAATACAGGATTGTTTCCTTTTCTGTTACAATAGTTGCAGCTATAATAAGGTTAATCCTAGGAGAGAGCGGGTAGGAGTTTTTAGGGGGTTTTTAATCGGGTGGGTAGGGGTTTTAAAGATAAATTTGATTGGGAAAATGTCGAAGACGATGGTTTTTAAGACTTTTTGTTGAAAAAACGATGGTTTTTAAGGCTTAAGACTCTTAATTGACGTAGGAAATAGTCTTGTATTTTCTAAGATCACTATTATCTGCTAGAGTTTGTGTGAAGCTCTAGAATGAAGCGCACTGTAATCGTTCTGACTAATGCCAGCAACGCGGCCTCTTATTGGTCAGACAGATAAAAGTGGGGACTAGCCCTAGTGAAATCTCTACACCAGTGAAGGCGCGCCATATACCCTCTCCTAGCTAGTTACAATACGCAGATCATCAGCCACATCGTGAAGACCCTATACAGTGCACCACTACCCCTGCCATAAGCATTAGTTGTAACAGGTTATAAGCCCGGATACTGCATCCGGGTCTGTCACAATGATTTGCGTCATCTCACGATAATTTTCGCCTTAAGGCACCTTTTCTTTGCCTTTAGGCTTTATTTTTCGCCTTAGGGCATTATTTCTAAGATCGTTAGCATCGCGCGGCGTCTTAGCTTTATCAACCGACATCTGGTTGATCTAGGCTTAGTGAAGCTATAATTTCACTTAGGTGCTAGCATTCAGCATTATTTTTTTACTCTTATGATTCCGTACTAGGATCGGCCTTTATTAAGACCTCCGAACAGAAGGCAGCTTATTATTAAATTAAACCAACAAAACAGCATCTTTTTAAAGCTAGAGAACAAGCAAGGTCTAGTAGATTAGACTGCTTAACATCTTAGGCACCTTTATTTATCCCCTCCTAATCTACAAAAAGAAGGGCTTTTCGACTTTAATTGGTTAACTGCTACTAGAGAGACTAGTGTTGCCTTATTTAGCGGTCCTATGGCAGAGCGTTTATCTAGACTATAAACGCCTGTTAGACGTCTTATTAAAGCATTAAGTTTACCTCCTAGTAAGAGGCTTAATCGAATTGTCGATTTTGTTTTAAAAGATTATAAAAGTAAATATAAATCTAAAAACAGACTAAATTTTTAACATCTATAGGCTTAGCAGCAGCTATAATAATAATAATAAGCCGTATCCTTTTAATTCTTATTAGCAGCTAGTATAGCACGCATTTAAGTATTAGAGCAAGCTTTAAATCTTTTCTTTAAGCACTACTCTAAGCAAGTGCCTAAATTAACGAAAGTAAAGGAATAAGACGAGTAGGACAAAGCTTTTAAGAGAGGGCTAGGCTTAATTAGATTAACTTAAATTAAGGAAGTAGCTACCCTAATAGACAAAGCTTAGTGCGAAATATAATACGCTATAAAGATGCAAGTTAGCTTATTACTTTAGAGTTAGATTAAAGAGGACACTCCTTTTATACAATACTAAGAATTAAAGCGACTGCTACGGCCGTATATAGAGGATTTAGCAGTCGATTTTAGTTACAAGCTCTATACCCTGCGTTGGCGCGACTTAGATAAAATAGAGGAGTGGTTTAAGCGAATAGAGGAGGTTTTTTATAGGTATAAGACTTACGCTAAAGAACTTTTAGGCAAGCTTAAGTGTTAAAGGTGTACTTGGGTAGGCCAGGTAAGTCAGGCAGGCAAGGAGGTATCTTCTTAACAGGAGGAAGCAGCCGTATATTCAATAGCTAATTCTTGCCTTCTGCACTCCAAGGGAGTGCGGAAGGCGCTCTTTATCGTAGGCGCACCTCTGGCGCACCAAGTGCGCAGGACAGGCGCGACCCCGTTTCTACTTGGCCCGTGCGCTAGCACGTGCTGTGGCCTGTGCGCAGACTACGCCACGCAGCCTGCGCCACAAGCACCGCTTCTAGTTCACGATGTGCATCTAATACGCTGTGCGCATACTGCGTACGGCTTGCGCGTAGCCTGCGTCGGTCCCCTTCCTGGGGCGGCGTTACAATTGCTCCCCTCCTGTGCCTGACTCCCCTGAGGCAGGTCTTGACGAAAGGCTTGCAGCCTTTGTTCCTGGTGGTGGTGGTGCTTGTCCGTTTGCGGCGGCCCCTTTGTGCTTGCTGAGATCGCTGTTAAAGGCGACTTAAGGCGCCTTTAGTTCCCTTTATTTGGGAGGTTAGTCTTGTAGTTAAATTAGATTATCGTAGGGTCTAGCATCTGGTTACTTCTTCTAGAAACAACAAATTCGTCTTCTAGCAGCAACATGGCTGCTCTTAATTCTAACGTTCCTGTGCCTGCGGTAAGCGCCTTTAGCGCTCTAGTACCCGCTACGGCCCCGGCCCCTGCTCCCTAACACCCTCTGCCCTTTAGCTAAGGTGCTAGTTCCGGCCGCGCGTAACGTGCGCGCGGGGCTTACGCTAGCCTAGTTTGTCGTTCTGCGCAGACTGCGGCGCGCGCCGTGCCCCCGGTTAGGCCTCCGGTGGCCCGTCAAGGTGCAGGAGCTGCCCTTGCTAGTCCGGCGCTCCTAGGGTTAGTGGCGGCTGCGCTACTAGCTTACCCTTAGGTCGCCTTAGACGGCTTGTCGTGCGTGCGGTGCCTGCACCGCTTTCTAACGACTCTCTCTGCAGAGTTGCTTGGGTTTGCGGCCGTGCCGTGTATTTATAGCGTCGCTGGCGCTAGGCGCTGCGACGGCTGCCGTGCTAGCAAGCACAAGTGTTGCGAGGTAAGTCCCCTTTAGTAGCTATAGGCGGCTCTAGTAGCTAACAGGATGCAGGTTTTCTTGCTAATGGTTAGCAACTAGGCTAACTTTAAGATGGTGCTGCGCGGCCTTGACAAGAAGCTCTACGGCTAGGGTTTGCCCGCAGTGCGCGCGGCACTTGCGCGTGCTATAGGTGCTTTCGTTGCTACCTTGTTACAGGTAGATAAGTAGTAGCGGCCTACGTTGCCGAGGGTGTTGTTGGCCGCTAACGTTACGCAGGCGGAGCTTAATCTTTGCTAGGGCATTAAGGCCTAGAAAGAGGCTTAAGAGGTAGCCTGCCGGGTAGAGGCCTAGCAGGCTTTATTAGCCTAAATGCACCTGCTATTGCTATATACGCCCTCTTTGTCTCTACCGCCTAGGCCTAATGCTCTAACCCTTTAGCAGCTCTCTTAGCTGCCGTGCTTAATGCCTAGTAACACTAGTTATGCTGCCCTTACTGCGGCCTTTAATGCCTTTCTTAAGGTAGTAGCAAGGGCGTATATTATAGATAAGGCTTATGCTAAGGTAGCGGCCGGCGTAGCGTCGCTTTAGAGGCTCCTTAGATAGTTTTGCGTAGTCTCCTATAGGGCCTTTTGGCCGGTTAAATTAATTTAGGCTCTTGCCTATATGTTTTCGTCTTCGCACGCTTGCTACGCGCATACTGCTTAATTGCTGCGTGCGCATTTTCTATATCTTCTTTCGGCACCTACTAGTTGTATTCAGTCGGCTAGCTTATTTAACATACTAGGTATTTAGTCTAGCTAGCCTTGCGTCTCTTGTCTAAGACTGCTTCTACTTCCTATTCGTCGTCTAGGTCTTCTAATGCTAGCATCGTTAGAGGCGCTTGTTCTACGCCTGCCCTGCTCTCCTAGTGCTTTAACAGCAAGACTAAGAAAACGTTGTGCAGTCGGCTATATTGTTTTAGTAGTGCTAGTTAATATGCTTGTCTGCCTACAGTCCTAAGGATTCTAAAGGGTCTAATACGTCTTAGTACTAACTTCTTGTTTTTTAGGCGAAGGTTTTTTGTAGAAAGGCTTACTAGCTCTTCTACCGTAAAGCTTATAGGCTAGTAGCGCGCATTATAGTAACGCTTCTAGCGCTCTATTGTATGCTCTTAGTTTGCCGCTAACCTTTTCTATACAGCTTTTAGTTTTTCTAAGCGGTTGTACACTGCTAGGACTGTGTTGCGCGTGTCTTGCTCCCCTCTTGCGGTCGCGCCGCCCTTAAGGCGAGTTCGTAGGTCTAGTTTTTAACTATATAACGCTTCGAATAGGCTAATTTTGGTTGTTGCGTTAACAGCGTTGTTGTAGGCGTACTACGCTGAAGACAATAAAGAGGGCTAATTTAATTACTCCTTTGTTACAAAGCAGCGCAAGTACTGCTCTAACGTCTAGTTAGATCTCTCTGTTTGCCTGTCTGTCTAGGGGTAAAATGCAGTTAACAGCCGCCTATAGATTCTAGTTTAATAGCAATATTTACTTTAGAATTTGCTAGTAAATATACTTCTCTAGTTAGAGATTATACCCTTTAGTGTTACGCCGTACACTAGTTCTATATATTAGTGCATAAGGTGCGCAAGGCCTTTAGCCGTTAGGGTAGTCTATATAGCAAAGAAGAGGTTTATCTTTATAAAGTAGTTAACGATTACTAGAATTGCATCTACTTCGCCGTCTATGCTCGCTTTAGCTACTAGTAGCCTAGTAATTAAGTCTATAGAGATTTCCTACTAAGAACCCTATAGTAGCAGTAGTAGGTTTAGCTTACTATATTGCGCATGCCGTTTAATCGTCTATCTTTGGCAAACTAGGCATAAGGCAATGTAAGCCTTTACGTCCTTCTCTATTTCTTCCTAGTAGAAGTAGCAACGAAGCAGTTTTAGGGTCCTAGCAACTACAAAGTGCCTAGAGATCTAGTTGTTATAATAGAGCTATAGCAGCTCTTAACGAAGGACGTACGCGCCGCCTATATGTAGGCGGTTTTCCTATAGTAATATACCGTCTAGTGCGAGGCTCTATAGCTTCGTTGCACCTCCTGCGCTTATAGTGCGCTTTACGCGCGCCTTAACAACTTATACCTCTAGGTCTGCGTCCTAGATTCCTGCTATCGCTCTGCGAATAGCTTTAGGGACTCTGTTTTCTTAGAGGTGTAGATGTAGGGTAGCAACGACAGCTGGTTGCTGCGGTAGGCTAGAGTACACTAGGTTCCTATTTGCGCTTGTTAGGGGCGTTAGACCCTTAATTAGCGCTGTAGCAGTAATATCCCTAAGGTCTCCTTAAGGTCTCTCGTAGTCGTCTAGCCTTCCTAGTTTACTACGCTTTGCCTGCTTAGGCGGTGCGCTGTTTTACGCTGCGGTAGCTTGCTGCGTAAGATCTAGGGCTACTAAGATCCTAGAGGTAGCGCTTAGCTCCTCTTTCCTGCTAGGTCCTTTTGCAGGTGCGCGCATCTTGCGCGTCTTATTCGCATAAGCTGCGTTAGTAACTAGCTTAGCGCTGTTGTCTTCTATAACAGGTGCGCGCATTTTGCGCGTCTCTTGCGCTATAGCTGCAGTGCCCGCTAACTGTGCGTCTTCCTTTTGTACCCTAGTAACAGTTATTCTAACTCGTCTAGGTTTATTAAAGTAATCTAGCTGTCTTAACGGCGCATCGGCTAGGTTTGTTACGCCTAGTCTATGCTTAATTACAAAGTTAAAGGAGGATAGGTATATAGCCTAGCAAGCCTTGCGTCTGTTATACCTTAGCTAGGTTATAAAGGTGCGTAAGTTGTTATAGTTTAATAAGACTTTAATCGTCTCTTTACTACTATTAAGGTAGTATTGCTATTGCTTAAAGAAGTCTACAATTGCTAGTAGCTCTTAATCTAAGGTGCTATAATTTAGCTCTAGTCCTTATAGTTTTCTTAACTAGAAGGCAATTAAGTGCTAGGCTCTCTCTTTGTCTTGTTAGGAGATAATCTCGCTAATAGCTACCTTTAAGGCATTAGTCTCTACACGTATTGCCCGTTCTAGGTTAAAATGGCGTAGTAGAGGTGCTTTCGTAAATGCCTCCCTTAGCATTGCAAAGGCTGCGCGCTCCTTACTCCCTAGCTGCACCGGTCCCAGCTTTTTGCCATTTTTGCTGCCTTATAGCAGCCTTAACAAAAGAGATAAGATGTCTAAGTAAGCTTTAATAAAGCGACGATAGAAGTTGCAGAATCTAAGGAAGACCTGCACCTTTTTAAATGTTTGTAGCGTTGGCTATTCTGCGATTGCGCGTACTCTACGCAGGTCTATCGCAAACCCTTCGCTTTTAATAATAAACCCTAGGAATTTAACTTCTTGTTAGTAAAATAAGCATTTGTCGCTATTAACAAATAACTAGGCTTACTAAAGACGCTTAAAGACCTAGTCTAAGTGCTCTATATGCTCCTCTTTATTACACAAGAATATAAGGATATTGTCTAAGTAGACGATATAGATTGTATCTACTAGACTATGCTGCGCTTAGCTAATATAGTACTAGAAGGTTGCTAGGGCGTTGGTTAGCCCAAAAGGTAAGACTAGGTATTTAAAGAGACTGTATCTAGTTTAAAAAGCTGTCTTCTATTCGTCTTCTTCTTTAATCCTTAGGCGGTAATATGCCTCCTTAATGTTAATTTTCGACATTACCTTTATTCCTGCTACGCGGTCTATAATCTTAGAGATTAAGGGTAGCAGGTATCGGTTCTTTACTGTAACCTTATTTAACCCTCTATAGTTAACGCATAAGCGCAAGCTTCTATCCTTCTTAGGCATAAAAAGGATAGGTGCGCTTACAGAGCTTTTCAATAGGCGAATTTGTCCTGTCGCTAGGTTATCGTCTAAGTACTAGCGTAGCTCTCCTAATTCTCTTTACAACAAAGGATATATTATCCTATACAGTAGTTAACCGCTAGGTAGAAGATTAATTGCATAGTCGGTAGCCTTGTGTGGCGGTAAGGCCTTAGCGTTAGATAAATTTAGCACGTCGCTATACTTACGCGCTAAATGCGCAGGCAGTGCGCCTGTGCCTCCTAAATAACCTTTTACTTCTAGGTCGCCTAGTAAGATCATATATACCTGTGCGCGCTCTCTGCGCGCCATAGCAAGGAAGATTTCTTATAGTATAAGTCGCATAGTCTTTGTGCGTGCTTCGAACCACTAGCGGCGGTCTGCTAGCTTTAGGTAAACTTTCTTACTCTAGAGGGTTGTTATTAATAGTAATATTATTAGGCCTTAATACCTAGTAGGTTTAGTAACTCTTGCACAAACCTGTGTAATCTTATAGGTGTACCTACAAGAGTCCTTTATACGCAAGAGCACCTTCTACGCTCTTGCTGCGCTTGTAATGCTCCCGTTATGCGCTTTTAGGGTTGGTACTAACATCTTTGTAGATTCTAGTCCTTATAGTCTTGCAAATTTGTGGTTAATAGTATTAAGACTTGCGCAAGTATCCTACGCAGCAGATACTTTTGTAGTTATTAGTCTAAAGAGAGAAGCTTAGATAAGAAAAGGATTACTAATTTTAATCGTCTCTAGTAACGCCTAGGGGTCTTGGTTTGTTCTAGGCATCTTTAGTTTTTTGCCTTCTTAGCATTTTTTTTAGTTGGCTAAACTAAATTTACTAATGTAGTCTCTTGCCTCTTTAGGCAGTTCTAGGCAAAGTAGCCTTTGCTTTTATAGATAAAGCACTTTATACGCTTACTATTTGTATAGGTAGAGTTCTTTTAGTAGCCCTTAGTAGCTGTAGCAGCTAGTTTGCCTCTCCCTCTGCCTTAGCCTTTGCCTCTAGCACTGCTATAGTAGTTGCCGCGATTGTTTTCTTAATTAGTGTTATTTTTATAGCCGCCCTTGCGGCCCCTTTAACTCTCCTGCGCCCTTCTGCTGCGCGTGCTATTGTTGTCTTGTTTTAACTAAGCCTTTAGCTTCTTTAAGCTCTAAAACGTTATCGCTCTAGCTACTAGTTCTACTCTAGTTTGTAGTATCTTATTTAATTTTAAGAGATCTTTCTTTAATTCTAAGAGTAGCTTAGAGAATAGCAACTACGCCTATTCCTCTTCCGATTTAATAGGCAGTTAGTTTTTAAGGAAGGCAAGGTAGTTATCGAAGTCTTAGGGGGTCTACCCTAGTCTTTAGTAAGCCTTGCCGATTCTATTAGTAACGATAAAAGCTATGTTATAAGAATTAGCTATAAGGGTTAAGGTCTAGGCCTTAAATGCATCCTAGTCGCTCTAGGCCTTCGCCACTACTGCGTCTATTATGCTTTGCAGGCGCGTTTCCTATGTAGTACGGCATAACTGCTCTATGTATTCGAGCATGTAATTAATTTAGTAACTAGCGCTTCTAAACTTATTAAAGGCTAGATAGAAGTGTCGCTTCCTAGCCTACAGCTAGGTGGCGCGCTCTTAGAAGCTGCTAGGTGTCTTAAAGGGCGGTTCGATGCCGCTTTTTAAGATAATATCTTAACTGCAAGGGCTATCTTCGTCGGAGTCCTTGCTGCGGGTGCGCTTACCCTTTGCTTAGGTTGCTCTTGTATCTAGGAGCTATTGCTATAGGTCTACTATTCGCTGCTTTAAGCGCTCTGCTTTACGCAGTCGATCATTTTTAGCAATAAGGTCTGCTACTATCTAGTCTATGGTAGGCCTAATGGTCTGCCCTAAGGGGCCTTCGCCTGCATCGTCGTTATCTAGTTGCTTATAATCCTCCTCTAAGAGATTAGAGTCTTCGTTCTCTACTTCTTTGACGGTAGGGTTAAGGGGGTTCTCGACTGTCGCCCTAGAGCTGCTCTCTTCCTGCGCACTATGTGCGTGCGACGTTTTCTTTGTGGTCTTTCGAGGTGCCATTGCTCCTTCTGCCTCCTAACTTGGGTAGCCTAATGGTAGAAGAATTAGGAATTGTTAAAGGTGTACTTAGGTAGGCTAGGTAAGTTAGGCAGGCAAGGAGGTATCTTCTTAATAAGAGGAAGCAGCCGTATATTTAATAGCTAATTCTTGCCTTCTGCACTCTAAGGGAGTGCGGAAGGCGCTCTTTATTGTAGGCGCACCTTTGGCGCACTAAGTGCGCAGAACAGGCGCGACCCCGTTTTTACTTGGCCTGTGCGCTAGCACGTGCTGTAGCCTGTGCGCAGACTACGCTACGCAGCCTGCGCCACAAGCACCGCTTCTAGTTTACGATGTGCATCTAATATGCTATGCGCATACTGCGTACGGCTTGCGCGTAGCCTGCGTTGGTCCCTTTCCTAGGGCGGCGTTATATTAAGGCTCTTTGTCTTATAAGCGCCGTTTGCAAGCGCATCCTAGCGCTAAACGTAGAGGTAATAGATTAGTAGCGTTTAAAGTTTGCAAAGCTAGCTGGCAACAAAGTCTATAAAGCTACTAAGCTTTTTATTACAACTAGGTGTAAGGATAGGGTAGTAATTCTTGCTAATAAGCATAAAGATAGCAACAAGAATAAGAATTAAAATAAGAATAAGTTAGGTAATTATAAGAGAGATAAGAAAGCAAGAAAGAAGGATAATAAGAAGGAGAAGGGCAAGACTTACTCTAGCCTTAAATGCACTTATTACGACTAAAACGGTTATACAGTTAATTGCTGCTAGAAAAAGCACCCTAAACTAAGACTCTTGCCTAACAGTAGCAACAACTACGTTAAAATAAAAAATTAAAAGAAGATTAATTCCCTAAGCATGTTTTTTAAGGAAGATTCTCTAACACCTAACTACTAAATAATAATCGAAAAAGACGTTTTAATTAGCAACTATAATCTAACTAATAATAAAGATAAGAAGGCAGTGCCCCCTTTGCTAGTTAGCAAACTAGTAGACGCCTTTAATAAAACTACTTAGCTTATTATTAGCCGCGTTAGGTATTATAGACTTTTTTACAGCTAGTCTAATAATAACTAGCTGTTTAACATAAGAGAAGATATGCACGTTGTTAACAACCTTTAGTAGTTTAATCCTAACTTTGCAAAACTATTGCAAGTACGCTTTATTATAAAAGGCAGCCTAGTAGCCGCAGCTTTTGTAAGTATAGTGTCCTTAAGTTTTACTTAACCTAACGGTAGAGAGCACGTTATAAGACTTTATAAGGTATACTACGTCCCTTCTTTCTTACTAAATATCTTTTTAGGTTTACGCTTTTACTATAACAGCAATTACCTAGTAGGCACTAAATTATACAGTGCTTAAAAGCTGCTAATAACTAAGCTTAATATTTAAAAGACTAGCTTCTATCTTAATATCTTTAGGCCTAAACTAGTAGGCGCTTCTCTTGCGTAAGAGGAGAGCTTATTATGCGTAGGCATTACATAAGATAATATAAGCAACCTAAAAGCTTTGCGCAGTCTTTAAGCAAGCGCTAAAGACTATGTGTAACGCCGCCCTAGGAAGGGGACCGACGCAGGCTACGCGCAAGCCGTACGCAGTATGCGCACAGCGTATTAAATGCACATCGGGAACTAGAAGCGGTGCTTATAGCGCAGGCTGCGTAGCGTAGTCTACGCACAGGCCACAGCACGTGCTAGCGCACAGGCCAAGTAGAAACAAGGTCGCGCCTATCCTGCGCACTTGGTGCGCTAGAGGTGCGCCTACGATAAAGAGCGCCTTCCGCACTCCCTTAGAGTGCAGAAGGCAAGAATTAGCTATTAAATATATAGCTGCTTCCTCCTATTAAGAAGATACCTCCTTGCCTGCCTAACTTACCTAGCCTACCTAAGTACACCTTTAACAATTCCTAATTCTTCTACCATTAGGCTACCCGAGTTAGGAGGCAGAAGGAGCAATGGCACCTTAAAAGACTACGAAGAAAATGTCGCACGCACGTAGTGCGCAGGAAGAGAGCAGCTCTAGGGCGACAGTCGAGAACCCCCTTAACCCTACCGTTAAAGAAGTAAAGAACAAAGACTCTAATCTCTTAGAGGAGGATTACAAGCAACTAGATAACGACGATGCAGGCGAAGGCCCCTTAGGGCAGACTATTAGGCCTACCACAGACTAGATGGTAGCGGACCTTATTGCTAAAAATGATCGACTGTATAAAGCAGAGCGCTTAAAGCAGCGAATAGTAGACCTATAGCAATAGCTTCTAGATATAGGAGCAACCTAAGCGAAGGGTAAGCGCACCCGCAGCAAGGACTCCGACGAAGACAGCCCTTACAGTTAAGATATTATCTTAAAAAGCGGCATTAAACCGCCCTTTAAGACACCTAGCAGCTTTTAAGAGCGCGCCACCTAGCTGTAGGCTAGGAAGCGACACTTCTATCTAGCCCTTAATAAGTTTAAAAGCGCTAGTTACTAGATTAATTATATGCTCGAATATATAGAGCAGTTATGCCGCACTATATAGGAAACGCGCCTGCAAAGCATAACAGACGCAGTAGTAGCGAAGGCCTAGAGCGACTAGGATGTATTTAAGGCCTAGACCTTAACCCTTGTGGCTAATCTTTATAATATAGCTTTTATTGTTACTAATAGAATTAGCAAGGCTTACTAAAGACTAGGGCAGACCCTCTAAAACTTTGATAACTACCTTGCCTCCTTTAAAAACTAACTGCCTATTAAATTAGAAGAGGAATAGGCGTAGTTGCTGTTCTCTAAGCTACTCTTAGAATTAAAGGAAGATCTCTTAAAATTAAATAAAATACTACAGACTAAAGCAGAACTAGTAGCTAGAGCAATGACGTTTTAGAGCTTAAAGAAGCTAGAGGCTTGGTCGAAACAAGACAACAATAGCACGCGCGGCAAAAGGGCGCAGGAGAGTTAAAAGGGCTGCGAGGGCGGCTATAAAAATAATATTAATTAAGAAAACAATCGTAGCAACTACTACGGTAGTGCTAAAGGCAAAGGCTAAGGCAAAGGGAGAGGCGGACTAGCCGCTATAGCTACTAAGGGCTACTAAAAGAACTCTACCTATACAAATAGTAAGCGTATAAAGTGCTTTATCTATAAAAGCAAAGGCTACTTTGCCTAGAACTGCCTAAAGAGGCAGGAGACTGCATTAGTAAATTCAGTTTAGCTAACCAAAAAGAATGCTAAGAAGGCAAAAAACTAGAGATGCCTAGGACAAACTAAGACCTCTAAGCGTTACTAGAGACGATTAAGATTAGTAATCCTTTTCTTATCTAAGCTTCTCTCTTTAGACTAACAACTATAGAAGTATCTACTGCGTAGGATACTTGCGCAAGTCTTAATACCATTAACTACGAATTCGCAAGACTACAAGGACTAGAATCTACAAAGATATTAGTACTAACCTTAGAAGCGCATAACAAGAGCATTACAAGCGCAGCAGAAGCGTAGAAGGTGCCCCTGTGTATAAGGAACTCTTATAGGTATACCTGTAAGATTACATAGGTTTGTGTAGGAGTTACTAAACCTGCCGGGTATTAAGGCCTAATAATATTACTATTAATAACAACCCTCTAAAGTAAGAAAGTTTACCTAGAGCTAGCAGACCGCCGCTAGTAGTTCGAAGCACGCACGAAGACTATGCGACTTGTACTATAAGAAATCTTCCTTGCTATGGCGCGCAGAGAGCGCGCACAGGTATACATAATCTTACTAGGCGACCTAGAAGTGAAAGGTTATTTAAGAGGTACGGGCGCACTGCCCGCGCATTTGGCGCGCAAGTATAGCAACGTGCTAAATTCATCTAACGCTAAGGCCTTACTGCCACACAAGGCTACCGACTATGCAATTGATCTTCTACCTAGCAGTTAACCACCGTACGGGACAATATATCCTCTGTCGCAAAGAGAATTAAGAGAGCTACGCTAGTACTTAGACAATAACCTAGCAATAGGACGAATTCGCCTATCGAAAAGCTTTGCAGGCGCACCTATCCTTTTTATGCCTAAGAAGGACGGAAGCTTGCGCTTGTGCGTTAACTATAAAGGGTTAAATAAGGTTATAGTAAAGAACCGATACCTGCTACCTTTAATCTCTAAGATTATAGACTGTGTGGTAGGAATAAAGGTAATGTCGAAAATCGACATTAAGGAGGCGTATTACCGCCTAAGGATTAAAGAAGGAGACGAATAGAAGACGGCTTTTTAGACTAGATACAGTCTCTTTAAATACCTAGTCCTACCTTTCGGGCTAACCAACGCCCTAGCAACCTTCTAGTACTATATTAGCTAAGCGCTGCATGGTTTGGTAGATACAATCTGTATTGTCTACTTAGACGATATCTTTGTGTTCTCGCGCAATAAGGAGGAGTACACAAAGCACCTAGACTAGGTCTTTAAGCGTTTTCGGCAAGCCTAGTTATTTGTCAACAGCGACAAATGCTCGTTTTACTAATAGGAAGTCGAATTCCTAGGGTTTATTATTGGAAGCGAAGGGTTTGCGATAGACCTGCGCAGAGTACGCGCAATCGCAGAATGGCCAACGCCACAAACATTTAGGGAGGTGCAGGTCTTCCTTAGATTCTGCAACTTCTATCGTCGCTTTATTAAAGCTTACTTAGACATCTCGTCTCCTTTGTTAGGGCTGCTACAAGGCAGCAAAAATGGCAAAAAGCCGGGACCGGTGCAGCTAGGGAGCAAGGAGCGCGCAGCCTTTGCGATGCTAAGGGAGGCATTTACGAAAGCACCTCTGCTACGCCATTTTAACCTAGAACGGGCAATACGCGTAGAGACCAATGCCTTAAAGGTAGCCATTAGCGGGATTATCTCCTAACAAGACGAAGAGAGAGCCTAGCACCTAATCGCCTTCTGGTTAAGAAAACTATAAGGACTAGAGCTAAATTACGGCACCCTAGATTAAGAGCTACTAGCAATTGTAGACTCCTTTAAGCAATGGCGACACTACCTTAATGGCAGCAAAGAGACGATTGAAGTCTTGTTAGACCACAATAACTTACGCACCTTTATAACCTAGCCAAGGTACAACGGACGCAGGGCTCGCTAGGCTATGTACCTATCCCCCTTTAACTTTGTGATTAAGCATAGACCGGGCGTAACAAACCCGGCCGATGCGCCGTTAAGACGGCTAGATTACTTCGATAAACCTAGACGAGTTAGAATAACTGTCACTAGGGTACAAAAAGAAGACGCATAGTTAGCAGGCACCGCAGCTGTAGCGCGAGAGACGCGCGAGATGCGCGCACCTGTTGTAGAAAACAACAGCGCTAAGCTGGTCACCGACGCAGCTTATGCGAATAAGACGCGCGAGATGCGCGCACCCGCAAAAGGACCCAGCGGGGAAGAGGAGCTAAGCGCTACCTTTAGGATCTTGGTGGCCCTAGATCTTACGCGGCGAGCCACCGTAGCGCAAAACAGCGCACCGCCCGAGCAGGCGAAGCGTGGTGAACTAGGAAGGCCAGACGACCACAAGAGACCCTAAGGAGACCTTAGGGATATTACCGCTGCGGCGCTGATTAAGGGTCTGACGCCCTTGACGGGCGCAGATGGGAACCTGGTGTACTCCGGCCTACCGCAGCAACTAGCTGTCGTTGCTGCCCTACATCTACACCTCCGAGAAAACGGAGTCCCTAAAGCTATTCGCGGAGCGATAGCAGGAATCTAGGACGTAGACCTAGAGGTGCAAGTTGTTAAGGCGCGCGTGGAGCGCACCATAAGCGCAGGAGGTGCGACGAAGCTATGGAGCCTCGCACTAGACGGTATATTACTGTGGGAAAACCGCCTGCATATAGGCGGCGCGTACGTCCTTCGTCGAGAGCTGCTATAGCTCTATTACGACGACTAGATCTCTAGGCACTTCGTAGTTGCTAGGACCCTAGAACTGCTTTGTCGCCACTTCTACTAAGAAGAAATGGAGAAGGACGTAAAGGCTTACATCGCCTTGTGCCTAGTCTGCTAGAGACAGACGATTAAACGGCACGCGCAATACGGTAAGCTGAACCTGCTACTGCTACCACGGGGTCCTTAGTAGGAAATCTCTATGGACTTAATTACTAGGCTACTAGTAGCCGAAGCGAGTACGGGCGGCAAAGTGGATGCAATTCTAGTAATCGTTAACCGCTTTACGAAGATAAACCTCTTCTTCGCTGTATAGACTACCCTAACGGCCGAAGGCCTTGCGTACCTTGTGCACTAATATATAGAACTAGTGTACGGCGTAACACTAGAGGGTATAATCTCTAACTAGGGAAGCATATTTACTAGCGAATTCTAGAGTAAATATTGCTATTAGACTAGAATCTATAGGCGGCTGTTAACTGCATTTTACCCCTAAATAGACGGGCAGACGGAGAGATCTAACTAGACGTTAGAGCAGTACTTGCGCTGCTTTGTAACAAAGGAGTAATTAAATTGGCCCTCTTTGTTATCTTTGGCGCAGTACGCTTGCAACAACGCTGTTAACGCAACAACCAAAATTAGCCTATTCGAAGCGCTATATGGTTGGAAACCAGACCTGCGAACTCGCCCTAAGGGCGGCGCGACCGCAAGAGGGGAGCAAGACACGCGCAACACAGTCCTAGCGGTGCACAACCGCTTAGAAAAACTAGAAGCTGTACGGAAAAGGTTGGCGGCAAACTAGGAGCATACGATAGAGCGCTAGAAGCGTTACTATAATGCGCGCCACCAGCCTATAAGCTTTGCGGTAGGAGAGCTGGTAAGCCTTTCTATAAAAAACCTTCGCCTAAAAAACAAGAAGTTGGCACCAAGACGCATTGAACCCTTTAGAATCCTCGGGACCGTAGGCAGACAGGCATATCGACTGGCACTGCTAAAACGATATAGCCGACTGCACAACGTTTTCTTAGTCTCGCTGTTAGAGCACTAGGAGAGTAGGGCAGGCGTAGAACAAGCGCCTCTAACGATGCTAGCGTTAGAAGACCTAGACGACGAATGGGAAGTGGAAGCAGTCTTAGACAAGAGACGCAAGGCCGGCTAGACCGAATACCTAGTACGTTGGACGGGCTGGCCGACCAAATACGACCAATAGGTGCCGGAAGAAGATATAGAAAATGCGTACGCAGCAATTAAGCGGTATGCGCGCAGCAAGCGCGCGAAGACGAAAACACATAGGCAAGAGCCCGAATCAATTCAACCGGCCAAAAGGCCCTGTAGGAGACCACGCAAAACTATCTAAGGAGCCCCTAGAGCGACGCCACGCCGGCCGCCACCCTAGCATAAGCCCTGTCTATAACATACGCTCTTGCCATCGCCTCGAGAAAGGTATTAAAGGCCGCGGTAAGGGCGGCATAACCAGTGTTACTAGGCATTAGGCGCGGCAGCTAAGAGAGCTGCCAGAGAGTTAAAGCATTAGGCCTAGGCGGCAGAGACGAAGGGGGCGTGTACAGCAATAGCGGGTGCATTTAGGCTAATAAAGCTCGCCAGGCCTCCACCCGGCGGGCCACCTCTCGAGCCTCCTCCTAGGCCTCGATGCCTTAGCAGAGATCGAGCTCCGCCTGCGTAACGTTGGCGGCTAACAACACCCCTAGCAACGTAGGCCGCTGCTGCTTATCTACCTATAACAAGGTGGCGACGAAAGCACCTACAGCACGCGCGAGTGCTGCGCGCACTGCGGGCGAACCTTGGCTGTGGAGCTTCTTGTCGAGGCCGCGCAGCACTATCTCGAAGTCGGCCTGGTTGCCAACCATTAGCGGGAAAACCTGCATCCTGTTAGCCACTAGAGCCGCCTGTAGCCACCAAAGGGGACTTACCCCGCAACACTTGTGCTTGCTAGCACGGCAGCCGTCGCAGCGCCCAGCGCCAGCGACGCTGTAAATACACGGCACGGCCGCGAACCTAGGCAACTCCGCAGGGAGAGTCGTCAGAAAGCGGTGCAGGCACCGCACGCACGACAAGCCGTCTAAGGCGACCTAGGGGTAAGCCAGTGGCGCAGCCGCTACTGACCCTAGGAGCGCCGGACTAGCGGGGGCAGCTCCCGCACCTTGACGGGCCACCGGAGGCCTAACCGGGGGCACGGCGCGCGCCGCAGTCCGCGCAGAACGACGAACTGGGCCAGCGTGAGCCCCGCGCGCACGTTGCGCGCGGCCGGAACCAGCACCTTGGCCAGAGGGCAGAGGGTGTCGGGGAGCAGGGGCCGGGGCCGCAGCGGGTACTAGAGCGCTAGAGGCGCTCACCGCGGGCATAGGAACGTTAGAATTGGGAGCAGCCATGTTGCTGCTAGAAGACGAATTTGTTGTTTCTAGAAGAAGTGACCGGATGCCAGACCCTACGATAATCTGATTTGACTACGGGACTGACCTCCCAAATAAAGGGAACTGAAGGCGCCTTGAGTCGCCTTTGACAGCGATCTCAGCAAGCACAAAGGGGCCGCCGCAAACGGACAAGCACCACCACCACTAGGAACAAAGGCTGCAAGCCTTTTGTCAAGACCTGCCTTAGGGGAGTTAGGCACAGGAGGGGAGCAATTGTAACGCCGCCCCAGGAAGGGGACCGACGCAGGCTACGCGCAAGCCGTACGCAGTATGCGCACAGCGTATT
>JANSMG010000132.1:0-19784 GCA_029299265.1 Leptographium wageneri | reverse complement strand
CCTGCCAGCTAATTTATACGTGACTAGAAGATGCGGTGTAGCGCAACCTTAGTGGGGCGTGGCACAGCTAAGTGGCTGTGCCGGTCCCGTGCAATGTGTCAAGATAGTTCGATAAGTCCGCCGCTTGGTAAGCGACGGGTTGCCGAACCGGTGCGTAGGGACGCGTGTGTGGAATACCCTTACAAGTGCTAGCTTATAACATAGTTAAGGATTCTAGTTTTAGCTTTAGATTATAAAAGAATTTAAAGGTTTATAACTGCTAATTAGGTTCTTTACTACTAGCGTTGTTTTTGTTATTTTAAGTATCTAGTTTAGCCCTATAAATACTACTTTTGTTAGCTACGTAAATGCTACTTCTAATGCTTAATTTAAACTTAGCGTCTAATTCTAATTTAATAATTAAAAGTCTATTACTCCTGCTTAGTCTGCTACTAGGAGTTCTATTCTAGCTAAGCAAGGTTATAAATATAACCTTAGTAATCTTAACAAGGCTCTTTCGTCCGTTAGATTAGTGCCTAAAGCACTAGGTGCTTTACAAAGCGTATCGTAAAGGCTTTTCGGTTTATTTGTTTAGCTTCTCCCGGTCCTCTTAGGCCGGGCTTATAACCTATAAAGGTTAAAGAAGGCTATACGTAGCAGTCATATAACATAATGCACTGTAAGAAGCAGGAGGCTAAATAAGGTCTAGTGTAGGCAAAGGAGTGTTGTGTACTAAGGAAGAAATAGATACATTACAACCCTTCTAGGGATCTATATTAATACTAGTGCCAAGCCCCGCTTTTGTTCCTTCTAACCAATCACAGGCCCGTACAGCCAAGTAGGGCGGAAGGGCCACAGTGTGGCGGATTCCAATGCTTGACAAAAGGCTAAAAAGCTGCACAATAGAACACTTTACATTAACTTTGCTATAAACTAATTGGATTAAGCAAGAGCATAGCTTTAATACTTACAATCGGCGGCATTTCAACTAAATACAATTTGCAGTCGACCGGCTTAGGACGGTGCTAAAAGTGGTTAAGCCACACGAATTAGAACAAAAATAAGAAAAAGAAGACGGCAAACAGAAGTGTCGCAAGGCTGTACAGCGCGTTCCGCACTGCGTTGCCTGCCGCTACTAGCTTTAACAATAAGACGACGGCAATAAGCTTAAGAAAGCAGTATTACAAATACTCTGTACAAGCTTATTGACTACAAGATAATCGACTAGTAGGCTTTTAGGCTAATCTTCTTTCTTGGATATAAAGACAGCATAGCGGCCTAGGCCGTACTTGACAGCTATAGTGCAGCATGCAAGGCTAGAGATTTTCGGTAGCCACCCTAAGGCAAGTAGGAAACGAAGAATATTTTGTAGAGCTACAGCGCAACGAAGATAACGAGACTATAGCTCCCGCATAGGGTTTTAAGAGGAAGTGGGCGTCGTTTGTGTTGGAAAGTTACGTGGAGACGCTGGTAGCTGTCTAGAATGGTGTGTGAAGGGCTGGATTATGTGGTTATTCTTTCATTCGTGGCAAGGGAACCGAGTTCTTCGGATTTTCGGCTTTTGTACACTCTATGTAGATAAATCGTCCTTGTCCCGTGTCGCTATATTGGCCGACTCTGTGGGCTGGCGCCACTCTACGTTGTAGTGGAGGTAATGAGGTTAGTTGGGGCCGTGTAAATAGGATAGATATCCCTGTAAAAAAGCGCACTCGTAAGGGACGATTGTATACGGAGTATAGCTAATATCTTACGACGCAAGATCGTATTACGTACTTCCTTAGAGACGCATGCCATTGCCCCGCTATACTGCAGATCTTTACTGTAAGCATGTTGGAAAGTTTAAAGCCTGTTGCAGTTATAGCGCTAAAACCGGCAATAGATAACCGTCCTATACTCTGTATACGGAGCAGCTACATATCTTACTAGCTAACGGGGTTAACCTTTTTTTAGACGTAGCACAGAATCTTATTTCAAATACGGAGTAAGGCTCTACTAAAATATAGAATGTAAGTGTATGCCCTTTTTATTAACCTTTATTTGTAAGTAACGTGTAATAAGAAGCATACATACTCAGCTAGCGTTATATAAAGGTATGGCTATAATGGTCTTGTTGTGTCCATCGTCCAATGCTTTTGTCGATATACAGTTCGCATAAACACGTGGTCGCAAAATGGGTGAGGTGAGGCCTTACGTAGTAGGAAGAAAACCATAAGGTTGTAGTTTTTCCCTCTTTCCTCTTGCTAGTGCAAGCGAGCACCGGTAGCGAGATAGCTATACGAGGAGAAGGCGCCATTGTGAAACGGCCGACCCCAGAATAGGCAGCCGATAGGACTATTTGTCTAGGCGGCCTGAGGTGATATTCTTAAGGACCTATTGCTACAAAACGGCCGATTGCCCCACTTACACTGGCCTACACGGAAGAAGCGGCTTTTACTCCTAATACGGAAAGAGAAAAAATGCAACACTTAGAAGCGTAGTATTGTATTTAAGTACAGCTTTGTGCCAGAGTGTCTATATAGGGACACAGCAGACTTGTGATCCTTTCTCTCCTCAATCGTTGTCCTCTACTATTATTTCTTAAGAAGGTTTACACTTGTCTAACACAACCACTACGGGTGCACTTGTTTCATTTAAACACCTTCGTTGATTATGAAGCTCACTCTTGTCCTTGCCGCCGCCTCGGCCACTATGGTGACCGGCGTCGCTGCGGCCGCCATCGCCGTTCCCCCGTCCAAGGTGCTCCAAGCCCGCTCCACGACCATTTGTGGCCAGTGGGACTCGGTTGAGACCGGCACCTATACCGTTTATCAAGACCTGTGGAACAAAGACAATGGCACCGGAAGCCAGTGTAGCACCGTCGGCTCTGTTAGCGGCTCGACGCTCTCGTGGTCGACATCGTGGTCCTGGGCTGGCAATTCTACCCAGGTTAAGTCCTATGCTAATGCGGTTGCGAACATTGCTGTCAAGCAACTATCGGCCATTAGCAGCATTCCTACGACGTGGGACTGGAGGTAATTGGCCAACCTCCCTATTTTGCTTTAGTCTTCCTGTTTGCTAACATATCTAGCTATTCGGGATCTGGCATTGTGGCGGATGTTTCGTACGACCTGTTTACGTCGTCAACATCCACCGGCCATAACGAGTACGAGATTATGGTCTGGCTAGCTGC
This sequence comes from Leptographium wageneri, assembly GCA_029299265.1. Taxonomy (NCBI): domain Eukaryota; kingdom Fungi; phylum Ascomycota; class Sordariomycetes; order Ophiostomatales; family Ophiostomataceae; genus Leptographium; species Leptographium wageneri. The sequence goes on along the minus strand of JANSMG010000132.1, from coordinate 16,636 downwards.
CCTTGGCGGCGCTGGTCCTATCTCGGCAACTGGCAGTGCCGTAGCTACCCCGACTATTGGTGGTGTTAAGTGGAAGCTGTATAGCGGCAAAAATGGCGCTACCACTGTCTACAGCTTTGTGGCTGTAACTGAGCAAACTCGCTTCTCTGGCGACCTACGCAAGTTCTTTGCCTACCTTATCTCTAATCAAGGCATGCCTAGTAGCCAGTACCTCCTAAGTACCGGCGCTGGCACCGAGCCGTTTGTTGGCTCTAACGCTGTTATGACTGTCTCTGCCTTTAGCCTTCGCTTGTCTTAAGGTTCCAGCGCTACTATTATCAACATAGTACTAAGGCAAATACATTCATTATAGCTATAACAGTTTTAGCTTTGCAAGTTGCATCTAGTATTATAATTAGTCATATACGAGTAGTGTTAAGCATTGGAATCCGCCGCACTGTAGACCTTCCGCCCTACTTGGCCGTACGGGACTGTGATTGGTTAGAAGGCGTAAAAGCGGGACCGAACACTAGTATCAATACGGACCCCTAGAAGGGTCGCGATGTATCTATTTCTTCCTTAGTACTCCGTACTCCGTACACAAACCACTTTCTGCTTACACTATACCCTGTTTAGCCTCCTACTCCTTACAATGCATCACGTCATATAACCGCCATGTATAGCCTCCTTTAACCTTTACACTTAACAATCTTTTTATCTTGCGCTATATGTCCTTACATCTTTCCTATTTGAACTTGGTTTATTCGACAACTTGGTCTAATTACGGAGTACAGAGTAGTAAAATAAGCGAGTACAAAATGTCGCGTAGGAAAATTGCGCCAACACTCGTACAGGCCTAAACTTAACAGACTAACATAAAGCAATGTAATAATTACTACATACTCACTACATAAGTTTGTAGCTAGCATTCTCGGACAGCGAATTCGAACATCTTATTTGATGGCCCAGAATTCTTATCCCTTAGCTTAGCCGCAGTCTCAATGCCCGCGACAGGTAAACGGTACTCGTACTTTCTCTCCGGCTCATCCTTAGAAGAAGGTGCCTTGCCGGGGACGGGATACGGAAAGGGCAAGTACTCAGGCAGCAAACCAAGCTGGGCCAGAAGTGTACCCTGATCCCAGGCGATATGCTCATGATACAAGCGATCGCCGCGAATGTTCACGACAGCAGTGAATGGGACCTCTACCCATTTTCCGGTGGGCGGAATGCCTGGAAGCCTTGACGTGATTTTATATTAGCGACCAATCAACAGCGTCTTTAGTAGTATACATACAGCCAATCAATGATGCTGTCATGGGTGAATTTATAGAGGAACTCATCGATGACACGGTCGATGCCAATGGTTCGGCTGACAAGTTCCATCGCGGTATTCTGAGGATTGGTGAAGATAAAGTGGTTTCCATAGAATGAAGTCAGATCTGCTCGACCGATGCCGCCTGTAATCTGCAGCAAGTGGGACACCTAGTGGTCAGCACATTTCCCTTATTTGATGGCCAGCGGGTGTCAGCATGTTGACTACCTTACCGTCGGGATGTGATTTACGTAGGGCTCTTGGACCATGGTGCTCATGGTATGCTCGACGGAACGGTCTTCAAACTCATAGAAGGTGTGCTCTTCCCACAAGGTCTCGAGGTCAAAAAAGGGCCCGCTCACAAGGGGTTTGAGGAAGGTGAGGCTGCGGGTGTGTGCCACGGCCTCTGCAGAGTAATCAAAGTCGTCTTGAAATGGGATCGCGAATCGATACGATTTTGTGTTGGGATACCGGTACTGTGTTAGGCCCTCGGATCGCTCCATAGCGCGGCCTGCAGATGAGGGACCGCCGAGGTGAAGCAAGCGCGGCGTAGCCGATACAGAAACCGTGGCCTGTTCCGAGGCTTCTGCATATATGACAGCCCCAGCAACCTCTGTAAACTGCGGGATGGCCGCAGCCACGCTGTTCCACAGTAACGCGCTGTAAGCTGCATAAGGGACAGATCGTTAGAATTAACTAGACTACGGCGAAGCAGAGTGACACATACCAACAAACCCTACCTTAGCTTTCGGGGCGCATTTATCGCAATCTAAAAGTGCCCTTAGAGCATCATGGACAGCGGCGACAGCGGCGGTAGCGTCGACAACCGCCCGGGCCTGTATCTCAGCGACAGCGTAACCCTCCTCGGCCCATTTTATAAGCGGCCAAGGCACACCGTTGGTGATCGTCAGCGAGTCTGCGGCATCCGGACACAGGACAATTAGACCAGGGCCTTCGCCACGACGTGATAATGGCTTTAAGAGCGAGATGCCGGGGCGCACAACACTAAGCTGCGGCTCTGGAAGTGACCGGGCTGGTGTCTTGGACGAGGCGAACATAGTTGTAGAATCCGCTTTCTGTTGTGGTTGCTAATAGTCTTGCTTCTTTATTCTAGCGGGTTGTTGTCGTCTTTTTGGGAGAATCGGCTAAACTCCTGCTGCTGATGGTCAATTTCGCTTCCGAAAATAATTCGCTGCTATCAAAAGTAATAGCGGTGTCGGAGCTTTGCCTCCATAGTAAAGATAAGCTAGTCTGATTAAAGAGCGCATCGGTGTGGATTTCCGGTGGTATATAACCTTCGTCCGAAATAACCAGATAAGACCCTACGCGCGCACTACGCACGCAGTCTAGATTCCAGTTAACCTACCTACAAAGATCATCACTAGATCTTTGAAAGGCCTTAAACTCGCTATAAGTGGTGCAATGATTTCCGACGTATATTTCTTTCTGTACGGCTTTTACTCTGTTATAAAGCACAGACCGGCACGTTGCAAACTGCAATATAGTTTGTTACGCTATATTAAATTAAACCTCTATCACGCTAAATCTAATAGCCGTTGCCGCGACGCAACCTAGGTGCTTGCAAAGTCTCTCTGTTGAATTGCCTGCTTGGAGCGACGCCTGTCGAAGTTTTTTGCAGATGTCTGTGGGGAAAGGCTAGGACAAAGTGAGAATTCACGCCGCCCCAACCAGAAGCAGACACTGCAAGCAGATCATCCCTCTTTAGTTCGGTCATTTTTGTTGCCAGTGCCAAGTTAGAGCTAGAATTGATCATTGGATTAGGACTATCCAGTCCTCGTGTCGGGGGAATCAAGCCCGCTTGCATAGACTTGCATAGCTTGATTAGTGACACGAGTCCGGAAGCGTGTTGTGTGTTGCCGATATTTCCCTTGGTTGAGCCGACAGTGATACTTTTGCCTGGCCTACCAGTAAGTTCCCTCATCGCCAGAGTCAAGCCTTCGACTTCGAGAGCATCGCCTACAGGAGTGCCACTCCCGTGAAGCTCTACATAGCAAAGGCGATTAGGCGATATACCTGCCGTACGCCAAGCCGACTTTATAACTTCTGCCTGGCCCCTGGGGGATGGGACCTGGTAGCCAGCTTTCTCTCGTGCGCCGTCGGAGCCAATCCCGGTACCGAGGATACGGGCGTACACGGAGCTATTGTCCTGTACCGCTGCAGAGTAACGTTTCAACACGACGGCGGCAACGGCATCTGCAGGAACCGTGCCATCGGCTTTAGCATCAAATGGTCGGCAAACGCCCTGTGGTGAGAAGATTTGACCCTCTTGCGTGACATATCCGCCTTCGAAAAGCTGCACAGAGATACCACCCACAACGGCAATCTCACAGCGACCCAGACGTAGAGCATCACATGCTAAGGAAAGGGCGACGGTACTGCTGGCGCAGTTAGTTTGGACCGTGACATTTGGCCCACTAAAGTTTAGTTGGTACGCCGTCCGGGCAGAGATGGATGGAGCAACGAGGCCTCGATTCTCCTTGAGGAAGGAGTCGGACGAGACAGACTCGGTGTAGACGTGGTAGCTGTTGTTGGCCGACCCGACAAAGATGCCCACACGTGAACCAAAGTCGGGGTTGGCTACCTTGAAGTCGATTCCTGCATCTCGCAACGCCTCATCTGCCATCTCGAGGAACAGGCGTTGCTGAGGGTCCATCTCTGTGGCCTCCTCTCTGGTGAGGTTCCAGAACTGATGGTCGAAATCCTCGATGTTGTCTAAAACTCCTGCTTGCGGGACCCAGACATTCCCATCTAGTGTTTCGCGTGCGATTGATGAGGCAGACGATTTGATGCCCGAATACCCCTTTACCAAGTTGTCGTAGAATTCATCCGGACACATTGCCCCAGGGAAGCGACCTGCCAGACCGACAATGGCGACGTGCTCGGAGACTTCCTTATCGGAGTTGGTTGCCAGCTTCGGGATTTTTGTCTCAAAACAGCTGCTACAGGCGCTGCTGCTGCTGTCGCTGCTGTCTTTGCGTTCTCGACAAACGTGCGTGTGCTTCTTATTGCGCTTTGTATATGTAGATTTTGTTACTCCAATTTTTGGATCATCACCGAGCAGAACAGCTTGTTGAGCAATAGTTGACTGGTGAAAGAGATCGACTAATCGGACAGCCTTTCCTGGAAATGCTTGTTTGAGTGCGTCGTGAAGCTGAGGAACCAGGAGGCTGTGGCCTCCAATATCGAAAAAGTTGACATTTGAAGCAGGAGAACTGTTTCGGTGCAGTAGCCTGGTCCAGATTTTGCCCACGTCTTGCTCTCTATTGCGTTCACGAGTCTCGATATCGTCCTCGTCGCTCAAGACTTCAGTGTTACTTGTACCATCAATGTGACTGTCCCTTGCAAGAGCAGCCCTGATCTCTTGTCGAATAGCCGGGTGGTCGAGCTTACCACTGGCATTCTTTGGCATGCGGCCAAGCTTGACAATCCGGGAGGGCACTTTGTAGTTGACAAGATTCGACCTGAGACTGGCAAATAAACGGCTTTGCGAGACTGAGTCAGGTGTGACAGCAGCGATCATTTCTGTGCCTTCTTCAGAAATCAGAACGGACGCTTCTGAAACCCCCACCTTGGCACTCAGAATTGCTCCTTCAATCTCCTCTGGTCTGATACGATAGCCACGAACTTTGAACTCTCGATCGACTCTCCCAAGCACCACCAACGAGCCATCGCTTAGAATCTTTCCGTGATCCCCCGTTCGGTACATCCGGTTACCATCCTCGTGGACGGAAAAGCTTTTGGCTGTTTGGATCGGGAGCTGACAGTATCCTCTTGCCACCTGAGAACCAGAAATGCAAATCTCGCCTACACTATCCTGCCCCAAGACTGGTCTAAAGTTCTCGGCACAAATGTAGATCTCACTCCCTTTGTTTGCACGACCGACGCTGATTATATCTGGAAGAAGGTCGCTCCTGTTGATGCGATTAAAGGAAACGGCAATGGCAGCTTCGGTTGGACCATATGCGTTGACAATATCGACTCGAGAGTGCCATCGCTCAAAGATACCGCGGGATCCTGCCTCGCCACCCACTGAGATGAGCCGGAGACTTGACAAGCTCCGAGAAACCGGCAAAGTCCCCAGTGCTGAGGGAGTGATTTGCATAAAAGAGACCCTGTTCTTCTCGATGACGTCAGCAAGATACTCGCCGACAAGGTGCTTTGGGCTCTCAGCAAAGCACAAACACCCCCCAGTGCACAGTGCTGTGGTCCATTCTAGAATGGATCCATCAAAGGTGAAAGATGCCAGCTGCAGAACTCTCGTTCCAAACCCGCATCTGTATGCGCTTGTCGAAGCTTTGACAAAGCAGGCGATGTTGCCATGCTCGACCATGACTCCCTTGGGTTTGCCAGTGGAGCCGGATGTGTAGATGATGTATGCGAGATCATCATCTGAAGTGCCGTATTTGGGTGTCGCGAGGTCGCAATCAAACGGCTCCCCCATGACACGCTCGGAATACTCTTCCACTAGCGCCTCGTCAATGACAAGGCTGGGTCCAGCGTTCTCTAGGATGAAATCTTCTTGATTTTTGGGCGAGTCCACATCGACGTAGATAAATGCGGCACCGCTCTTCAGGATTCCGAGCATCCATTCCAGGGTTTGGAATCCTCGTTCCAATTTCACAAGGACTCTGTCACCGGCACTGATGCCATTGTATAACAAAACTGTAAAGGATGCACGTCAGCCAAGAACCAGATTATACGGAAGATGATGTGATCCGTGGTGTTCACCTACACTTTGCCTTTAGTTCAGTTGATGCGTAGAGTCCTCCATAGGTTATGGATATGTCTTGCTCACCAGAGCTGAGGGCTTCAGCATCTGGATTTGTCTGGGCGTGAGCGTCGAACCAATGGTGTATGTGACGTAACGGATTTCTCTGAGACTTCAAAGGGACAATAGGTAAAGATGTATGCTCGGGCAACCATTCGAGCATGTCCCGCACCATGGCATTGCTGGCTTTGCTGATAGCGGCCAGACGCACCCACAGAGTCTTCATGTCGCGAACGTCCAGCGCAGAAAATATTGTTGGGTCATAGATAATACCAACTTTGACATCCTCTTCAAACTCCAAGAAGCAGAAAAAAAGATCCCAAACCCCATTGACGGGAAAGAGACGACAACCTGCGTTAGCAAGTTTCGGCGAGTAAGTGACGGCCACACGAGGCGGCGTGTAGTCAGAGCCGGTCTCACGGATAGCCTCGGCTATTTCTACGGCTGGAAAAAGCTCATTTTTCTTCACGTCGCTGACGTTTTCCCCAACCGCGGAAACAAGGGATCGGAAAGTACCGTCCCCTTCATGAGCAACTTGCCACAGCGGTATTTTCACAGGCAAGGCGCTGGCAAACTGTCCCACGCAGTTAGCCATGGCCGGTGGGCGGGACCCAAATCCCATTGAAAGCGCTGGTTCGCAGCCAAGTGGAGGTCGAGTACGATCTGCAACTATGAGACCGGCAAATGTGGTGGCTACCCGGAACCAAGATGTCTTGTACATCTTACTCCATTCTGCGAGTTCCTTGAGGGAAAAATTAGCTTGAAGACATGAAGTAACGAGTAATCCAGATGTGAGTAAAATAAACAGGATCCCGTAGGTGATCAAAAGACGGAGACCAACCGATTTAGGGAGTGTTTCCCAGACATCAATCTCGCGATAATTCGCCTGAGACACGCTTTTCATAGAATTCTCTGGATAATCAGATTTGATCCAGGGACCGTGGTACGTGTCCTGCACCTGACTAAGCAGAATGTCACGGCTGCTGTTATAGGCTGGCGAGGTTGCCCACCCGCGCTATATTCAACGACAGTTAGCACTAGTGAGGAGATAAGCGAAAAGGCTAATATTTACCTCTAGCATGTGCATGTTGTTAAACTCAACAGCAGCTCTGAGAGCACACTCAGGCTTATACAACAACGTGAGAAATTCTTTAGATAGGATACTCATGGAAAGTCCATCAATTGCAATATGATGACCGATAGCATATACTCTAAACTCTTCCTGATCGTGGAGAATAACCCATCGAACAGGAAGCGTTCTGTCTAGAGCAATAGGTCGGTACAGCATCTCGGTGATTACTGTCTCGGCGATACGTCCATCGTCACTCTGCACTAGTTGAATCTCGGGGACGACGGAGCCTTGGACGTACTCGATGTGATGCGGCTTGTGCGAGATGTTGTTAATAACTGACCGAAGGATGCCATGGCGAGCCGTTAAAGTGTTGATGACTAAATTTTCATATCAAATTAGCCGTAAATCCCATGTAAAATAAAAACGTATTCAATAAAAATCTTTACCTTTGACAACATCAGACACTAAGGGCAGCTTCTCGCCACACTTCCTTAAATCCCACTCAAGCGTAAGGTTGTAGCTTGTACTCGCTGGATTGGCTTTTTGGTCGTTCCAAATACTCTCTTGATTCCTAGTCAAAGGAAAGGCGGCCTGCACGGTACCCATTACTATAGGTCTGGGTCTATGCTGAGCATTCTGTACTGGCCCAGAAATAAGGCTCATGGTGTCATTAAACAGAGGCATGATGGTGGCTACGATCTCCAAATCTCAATCAAAGGAATAGGACGTAGGTGGAAGCTCTATTTCACAAGCACAGTCACTCCAAGTGCTCGACTTTTATGCTTTTTTCTACGTTATACAAGAGTCGGCATCTGCGCTGTGGCTACCACTTTACATGTATTGTAGCCGCAAGTCTCGGCAAGGTGTTATGCGCAGACTACTCATGTAAGCGCCGGTGTGCACATAGGCCGAGACTTTATGGGTACACACCGCTATTTAAGAAGCCCGATGAGCTAGATATTAAGCCACAATGTTTCACCACTAAGAAACAGTTTGTTAATAAAAATCATCTCCCTTCGCATTGTTATAGACAGTACAACCGGAGATTATTATAGACTGTATCGGTCGTGCTCTGATTATGCTTTACTGTCTCGGTCGTACTTTGAAAGTGCTTCTAAGCCTACGTCTTGTGTTTCGGACTGGTACGAACAATAGACAAGTATAGAATTCAGGATATTTACGTGACCGTGTTTAATATAAGCGATAAATATGTTCTGATAACTGTGGTTTATTTTCTGCAATTGCCCCTAAGAGTACGGAGGTAGGTTATAATTTAAATAATGCTTTAAGTAACGATTTAAATAGCGATTTAAACAAACAAACCCTTCAAAGTACTAGTGTACTAGTTTCCTAACCCTAAGTACTCCGTACGTCCGTTATTAACCGCTACGCCAAGCTACAAATGAAATTAATACCACTTTGGTGCTGATTTGCCATGCCTGCACGGATACTCTATACGGACATCCGATACTTTTACATACTAAGTGGTAAGCAAAGTAAATGTTCCTACATAAATTTAGCTTTTCTATGTATTCCGTAGTCTGTACAAAGAGACCTGCATAACAGGGGTAAATAGATAGGTCTTAGTGGCCGAACTCTGCACAGTTACTCCGTAAGTACTCTCGTATCTTTCTATTATACTACACAGGTCTTTACATGTAGCCCATTCAACACGAAAGCATGCAATCTTACTTGTACGTAATTTGTGTCGCAAGTGTGGGGTACAGTGCTATCTTTATGCATCACAGTAAGACACCATATTTTTATTAGCATCTTATGGTCCTGCTAACTTACTTAAACAGAAGACTTGTTTTACCACCGTAGGCAGGCATGATTTGATTACGTATTATATCAGGACGTAAAGTTGGTTGCCTGCTAAGAATGACTTTGCAAAGTCCTGTTGCCAGAATAAATTTAAATAATATATAAGCTCGAGTAAAGTCATGGTTTTACAGTTCGTTAGTAGAACTCTCCATTATATCAATACAAACTAACTCTGACTGAAGAGGAAGCTAATACAACGTGTTCGCTTTTTATTCTTACTATTCTTTGGCTACATAATTCGGCTTTTTTTAATGGCAAATTCAATGCGGCCCGTTCAAGTAGTCACTTTGGCTATTGTGTAAGTTAAGGAATCGAAAGATCCGACCACCTTTGCCCGCAATATACGTTCAATTATCTCCTCCATTTTGACTTTCTGTCAACCCAACACATACCTTGTACGCGTGGAAGCCTACAAATAAGAAATAAATTAAAAGGGTTAGAGTTAACGCAAAATTGCAGCTGTCTTGTGTTTTTTGTAGATGTTGCCAACATTGGCATGGCCAACATCGCTCTGCCGACCATTCAAGACGCTCTGGGTTACGATGAAGGTTCAATTCAATGGATCTTAACTGCCTATTCACTAGCAGTAAGTTGTATTGCCTTGACTAGACCTATTAAACTGACACATCTACTAAATGGCGGTGTATTACAGTTTGGCGGCTTTCTTCTTATTGGCGGGCGCTTCGGGGACATTTTCGGCCATCGGGTGGCCTTGATCTTTGGAATGAGTGTGTTTAATCTTGCTACACTTTTGTGTGCTGTGATTAAGGACAAGATTGGTTTGGTTGTTAGCAGAGCTATACAAGGTAAGCCTATCGTTCCTGCCTTAATCAAACAGTATGTCGAATAACATCGTTGGCTAATCGGGAAACCGTTTCAACACATAGGGTTGGGGGCTGCATTTGCTATCCCTTCTGCACAGAGCATGGTATCTCTTTCGTTTGAGGATCCTGAGGCACGAATGCGAGCGTTTGGGATGTGGGGAGCTTGTGGGTCCAGCGGTTTTGTGTAAGTTCTAGGACATCTTCGAATAGCCTATGATCTGCTTTTTTTTGAATGCAACAATAGCTGATCTTCGTGTTTCTAGATTTGGTCCTATATTTGGCGGCCTATTTACTTCTCGGCTTTCGTGGGAATGGGTAAGTTGTATACTAGTATCCTTCAGAAAATATACTTGTAGTGGACTTCTACGAAACTAATCTTCTTGCTAGATTTTCTGGTTTTCTCTTATTGTCGAAGGAGCCCTTGAAATTGCTGTCCTCGCCCTCTTATTCACTAATTGTCTTGTCGGGGCCAAGTCTGGAACGATTCCGTGGGCCGGTCTTTTTACTCGCCTCGACCTTATAGGAGCTGCTACGTCTCTGGCTGGTCTGATTCTCCTTGTTTATGGCCTAACAACTGGGAATATCGACGGCTGGGATGCACCGCAAGTCATTAGTACTCTTGTACTTTCCGCCACTTTACTCTTGGTCTTTGCGTATACGGAATTAAAAGTTTCTAGCGATCCTATCCTCCCACAGTACCTTTGGGGGGATCGCATTAAGATGCTGGGTTGTGCCTCTGCAGCGTTTACTTACGCAGTTTGGCAAGGTACTAATTACTTACTGACGCTTGAGCTACAAAGTAGGTACCTCCTTTATTTTCTTATATATATATATAATGTTAGTAAGTAGTAGCTAATACTTATAGGCGTTGGTTTCTCTCCGCTTTCTACAGCATTACGGTTTCTTCCACTTGGAATTACAGCCATGGCCGTTAATTTTACTATTCCTATGCTTATTGGGAAAGTAGCAGCTCGCACGCTTTTACTTATTAGCTGGACCATATGTGCTGGTGGAATAAGCCTACTAGTTGCATTCGAAAACAAGCACGACTATTGGCGATATTGCCTTCCGGGAGAGATTTTATATATTACCGGTGTTGGTACTGTCTACTTTATAGGCAACGTTACGGTTGTTGCTACGGCTAAAGCGGACCAACAGGGTACTGTATCTGGAGTTTATAATGTAAGTTAATCCCCACTTGTTTCTTGTTATAAGGCTAACTTTGTGCTTTAGATGTTTTTAAATGTTGGCGGTGCGGTGTTAGGTGTAGCGATTCTTACTGCTATAACTAACTCTGTAACGTTACATAAAGAAGGGGAAGCATACTTAAACGCCCGTTTAGATGGTTATCGTGCTGGATACTATGCAGCTATTGCTATGTCAGGAATCGGCTTTATTCTTGCATTGTTTTTCTACAACCCTGCTGAAAATTCAAGGAGTAACGACTCTATAGTACAAACGGAAGTTGCGTTATAGCTGCCTAGAAACTTTTCAACATAGAAAGTTAATTCTAACTACTTTATAATAAAGTTTATAATAATATAATTACATTTAATTTAATAGATTAAGCAAGAGTGCTAACAGATTCCACACGCAAGGTATAACTGCCACGCATTAGCGTAAAGGGTAGCATTAGCACGTTTTTTACTACTAATAGTTTATGTATTTCTTATAAAGTAGCCGCCTTATAATCGGATATTACTCTTTATAAAATAGAAGTTAAGGAATATAAGGGTTTGTGTATAACTAAGGTTAGGAAAAATACTAGTAGTACTTAAGTACTAAAGTACTATAGTAGTAATTAATAAGTACGTATCCTAGAAGCTTTTATAGTAATTAGTAAGTAATTAATTTAAAAGCTTTTATTATAATATTATATATATGAATACTAGCCTTTATCTTTCTTTACTTTACGTTTTCTCTTTTTATTATAATAATAATAATAATAACAGCAAAACTAATAGTAATAGCAATAGTAATAATATACTTTTAGTTTTATTATTATTCTTTTATAAAGATCCCTTTTTAAAGAAAGGGCTTACCGCTTTTCTAAAGTAGTAGCAGTATATAGAAATTATTATTGTATATACAAAGAAAGCTATTAGCAATAGCTTACTAACTTGTTTTGCTTATTAATATATCTATAAAGCTCTTACTATATAAAACTACGCTAATACGTTAGTAGTAAATATAGTATTAATAATTTAAGCGTACTATACTTATCTTAAAAGTAGTAAGCCCTTTCTTTTAAAAAAGACCTTTATACTTACTAGTAAGTTATATAATATTTTTATCTTTTTTTTTACTTTACTTTATAATCTTTTAATTTATACTAACGCTAGCCTAGGTGCATAGTGCACTAAGGCAGCCACTATATCAACATCGCAAAACTCCTATACTAAAGAGTTAAATTATAGTCCGCGGCGCGCAGTATGCCTTAAGCGTACGCTGCCTTATTAGTAAATCAAATTAAACTTAGTAAGTAAAACCCTTAAGCTAAAGTGCCTTAGGCAGGCTATTTAAGCTGGTAAGAAGTCTAATTAAACTGCGCAATATAATAACATAGTAGTAGCGCCTATAGTAACGTTATAGTTAGGTTATGCTAGGCTGTATAAGTTTAAGAGTATAAGGCTTCCTTAAAGGATATATATTAGACTGCTTAATAAATAAACTAAGACGAATAATAAGATTATAAAGTATGCTAGGGTGCTTAATTCAGTCTATTTAAAGGATGCGCTTACTTTAATTAGAGTGCTTATATATAGTAATGTATAATGTAATAATTAGGCTGCGCTGTAAGGCGGAATAACGTGCTTTTGCGCTATATAATATAAAGGTTAAAAATATAAAAACAAAAGCAAAGTGCTTAAGATATAATAATACTATATTATATACTTACTAAACTTTTACGTTAAAGGCATTTAAGGGTAATTTAATTAGTAAGAGCCTTTTTTATTTTAAAATAAAACGTAGCTAACTATAAAGAAGTACTATATAACTTATAAAAGAGTAGTTTTATAAGGCAATATTTAATTAAAGTAGAAAAGTAAAATGTTAGTAAATATAATGTACTTCTTTTATAGTTATTCTAGTTAAGTAGTCTAGTCTAGTTTATTATTATTCTAGTTAAGCAGTTTAATTATAGCACGTAAAAAGAAATAAAATAAAAGAGTAAAAAGATAAACGTTAATAATAGTTAAAAGTAAAAAGGCTAAGCTAGCTAAGCTGCTTCTTTGCTTACCTTTCTTTTATTTTAATTATTCCTTAAGTTCTTAGTTTTTATAAGGCGTAGTAGTTAGTTTGCTAGCGTATAAGCTTTTTTACTAGCTTACTACTTAGGCTAGTATAGCTAGTATAGTAAAGAGTAGTATAGTATATGCAACGTAGTACAATTATATATTAGTATATTTTAAAGTAAAAAGGTATATAGTAAGTTCTTTAAGTTAAGCTATTTTGTTTAAATAGCTATTTTAGCTTTTTATATAGTTTAAGCCTAAGTTACTATGCTAGATTTTTCTCTTACTACCTTCTTTCTCTTTCTTACTATTATAGCTACTAATAAGTCTTTTAATCTAGTTTTTATAGTAGTTGCTACTATTGTCTTTATTACTAGCTTTGCTTAAGTAAGTGCTTTTAAGACTAGTAGCTTTTTTAAAATTTAAGTAAGGTATGCCTTAGCTGCTAGCCTTATTAGTTTAGCTATAAGAGCTACTTTTTTAAAGAGCAACTTTGTTTAAAGCGTTCCTTAGTTAAGCGTAACTATAAAGTTACTTTTTAGGCAGTTAATTAGTATAAATAAGCAGCGTAGTTTAGCTAGTTAAAAAGAAGTTATTAGCTATAAAGAATTTAGCTTGCCTTAGTTAGCGCTAACTTTCTTTATAGTGCCTTCTATAAAGACATTATCTTTTTAATCTAGTTTAAGCCTAAGCGTTAAGTTAAGTATAAGTTTATTAGTAATAAGTATAGCTATACCTACTAAGATACTAACCGCCTACTACTTAATGCCTTTTACTATTACATTCTTTTTTTCTTTACTAAAAAGGTTTTAATCCTTAAGTACCTTATTAAGGTTAATAAGGTAAGACTTAGTAGTTAGTTTAAAAACCTTCTTTACTACTTCTTCTTCTTTAAGAATAGTATTAAGTAACCTAAGGTTTATATTCTTTCTTTAAGTCTTTACGTTGCTTATAGTAGTAGCCGTTAGCGTTAGTTTAAACAAAGCGTTTAAGTAGTCTTTATAAAGATCTTAGCTATTATTAAAGTTATTATACTTGCTACTATTCTTATACTTATTATCTACCTTTAAGTTTAGTTTAATTAGTATACTATATTAAGCTAGTAGTAAAGTAAAAGTATAGTAGTATAGTATATAAACGTAGGTATATATAGTTATAAGCATTTAGTTTATATATATATATAATAAGTATTGCCTAAGGCACACAATTTACAGCAAGATAAGATGCAGGATAAAAGGTATAAGAGAGGGTAAAAGTAAAACTTCGTCTTATTCCTTTTAAATTCATTACTAGCAAGCGTTTACAAAATATATATATGCTACGATAGCGGTCTAGCGTAGCAGACCGCTTAGGGCGCTCGGCAAAGCTTGCCGAGCGTCGTTTTGCTTATTCGCCGTCGGTCACCGAATCCGGCTTAGCGCCCTCGGCGGGGCTTGGCGATACTTTTTCTTACTACTAGGCAAGACTTGCTAAACGCCTTACTCCGGCCCCGCTAAGCCTTACGCGGTCTGCATATACTTTATTCTGTAAGCTTGCTTAAATTATTACTAATTTGTGCTAGCATCTTGCACTTTAGTTAATCCCTTTATAATATAAGTCTTACCTTACTACTAATTTAAATGTTAAAGGCAATTATAACGTTTGCTAGGCTAATTCTTATAATAGTAACTTTGCTAGTTAGTTAGTTATTAAGAACCTACCTAAGCTAAAGTAAGATATCTTAATTAGTATTATTACTTATGTTGCGCAAGTTATTTCTTTAAAGAACGCTATTAAGGATTAATTAGTTTATTTAGTAATTAAAAGTAGTAAGCTAACCTTAATCTAGTATAAGTCTAAGCTTTTTTAGGTCTTATAATAAAAGTAGCTTAACTTTACTTTAATTTAAGTAATCTATATTATCTTTATTTATACTACCTTCTTCTCCTAAGTATTAAAAGTATTTAAACCTAGTACTAGCTAACTATAGTGCTTAGATAGTGCTTAGTTAGCTATCTTAGTTTAATTAGCAATTAATAGTTTATAGAAGAACGTTTAAGTATATTTAAGAATAAATAGCTTATAAGCCTAGTCGTTTAGCTATTAAGCAATCTAAACGTAAACGTGTTTATAATAATTGTCTATACTAATAAGGTTATATCTTTTAAGCTACTATAAGTATAGTCTTTAAATAAGGCTATAAGTAATTTAAGTCTTATTATTAAACTAGTAAATTTTATAGCGTTTATAGTTAGTAATACTTAGTACTTAGTAGTTATAGTTAATAAAAATAGGTATAATAAGAAAATGTTTGTTTATATATATAAGAGTAGTTTAATCTTATAAAGAGGGGTAGTTAATTTTATTTTAAAAGCTACTAGTAGAAAACTAAATAATATTTTAAAGGTCTTATAGTGCTAGCATAAGGCTTATACTTAGTTTATTATTTATAGTCTAGCCTTTTATAAGTAAGACGCCTTTAAGGTTAAAGAGGTTAGTAATATACTTAAAGAAAAAGAGTTTAAATAAGGTTTAGCTAGCTTTAGTAAAACTAGCCTAAGGTTTAATACTAAAAAAAAGCTGCTAAACAATTAAGGCGCTATATACACTATTAACTTATAAAGAGAAGTACGTAAGGCAGTGCTATATAGTACGTTTAAAGAGTTGCTTAAAGTATTAGGTATAAAAGTTAAAACGCTTATTAGTAAAACGGTTGCTACGCTAGTTATAAGGCTAGTTAATTTTAGCAGCTATATAAACTTTTTATTTAATAAAGCTAGCTTTACTAAAGTAGCTACTTATATAACTTTGAATAGATTTGTGTTAAGATATAGTAGCTATAAAGAGGGTATAATAAAAAAGTTATAAATAAAAAGAGTAAGTAAGAAGCATAAAGGTTACTATTTAGTAGTAATAAGAGTTATAAGTAAGTAAATAAAGTTAGTTAGTTCTAACTAGTAGCTAAGAGAATAATAATAATAGAAAAAAAAGAAGGAATTAGTTAAGTAGTTATAAGCGTTTTTTATCTTTTTATCTTTAGTTAAGGCTTTACTAAATAATAACTAAATATAAAACTAAAAGGATAGTAGTGCTAAAATAGAATATAAAAGGTTTAGTTTATAGGCTAAAGCTAAGGCAAATATTTACTTTAACTACTTTAATTAAATTAGTATAAATAAAGTAAAATTAAACAAGTATACCTAATAAATGTTTTTTAAATAAAGTAAAAGGATTATAAAGAAAGTAAAGAAAAGGTAGCTTTATTAGTATAAATAAAGGTAGATAAGAATAAAAGCAAGAATAAACTAGATAAAGAAAGAAAGCTAAATAAAAAGAATGTTTGTTTAAAGGCTTTATTAACTAAAGTAATTAAATAGCCTTATAAGTATATAGTACTTATTAAAAAGAGAATTATAAAGCTTTTTTTATAATAATAAATAATAGGTAGGTAGTACTAGGTTTATAGTAATTCTTATTATAAATTTAATCTTACTTTAATCTTAAAACTATATTTACTATAAACAGGGTTGGGAAAAGTACTAGTAGTACTACTAGTAGTACTTGTACTACTCTAGTACAACTAGTACTAGTACCGATATTTTAAGTACTACTGTAGTACTA
>JANSMG010000131.1:0-19954 GCA_029299265.1 Leptographium wageneri | reverse complement strand
AGTAATTATATAACTAGATGATTTAGAATCATCTAGCTTATAACTAGGGTTATTATAAAACGTTTATTACTTCTTTCATTACTAGAAGTAGTAATAAAAGAAGAAGTAACTCTAGAGTTAACGTTAGTTGTATAGCCGTTAGAGTCTATTATAACTTATAAGAGTTAGTAAGTTATATAATAAGATTATACCTTTTAAACACCTTAAAGTTATAAAGTGTATAGCTTATAAGCTTTATAACTTATACATTTATATAATAATGTATATATATACTTATATATTAAAGTATAAACGTATAAGTCTTATAACTTATAAAGTAAAAAGATAAAAGGGTAAAAATAAAATATAACTTACTAGGTATATAAGATATATAATAGTAATAGGCTAGTATACTTATTATTATTATTGTTGTTGTTATTGTTGTTATTGTTGTTATTATTGTTTTAGTAAATAATAAAATATAAGGTAAAGAAGGATAAAGGATAGTATTTATATATACAAAATTACTATAGAAGCTTCTAGAATAATTAGCTAGCTTTTAAAATAATTAATCAGGTTATATCGTTATTACTTATTAATTAAGATAGAAGCTTCTAGAATAAATTACTTATTATTAATTAGTTTAAAAATAAATAATAAATAATAAAAGATTAAATTTTATTTTAATATTTTAGTACTCTAGTACACTAGTACTACTAGTATAAAAGTACTAGTTTAGTATTTACTTATACTAGTACTAGTACTTAAAAGCCTATACTAGTACTAGTTGTACTAGACTAGTACTAGTACTACTAGTATTAGTACTAGTATTTTTCCCAACCCTGCTTATACTCCTTTAAACACTACTATACTTACTACTACTACTACTAGCTATTACTACTATATAAGAGTTTATATATAATATATAGTTATAAAGGCTTAAAACGTATTTATACTATTATATTAAAACTTTAACTTAACAAACTATAAAAGACTAGTAGGCAAAAGCCTGCTGTTTAATTTATACGTAAATAAAAGGTGCGTAATAGCGTAACCCTAAGTAGGTATAGCATAGCAAAGTGGCTGTGCTCTGCCCTGTTTATGTGTTAAGATAGTTCGTTAAGTCTAACGCTTAGTAAGCAGTGGGTCGCCGAACCGGTGTGTAGGGCAAGTGCGTAGAATACCCTTACATTCTCTTTAAAGCTATTTAAATAGATAATTAAGTTGTTAATATAGGCAGCTACTAAGTAATAAGAGAAGTGTACCCTTAAGAACGCCTATTCTAGCCGTATAGAATAATAAGTTAAGGCCCTTTATAAATGCTATATTGTTATATAACTAACTTTACTTTGCCTAACTAATTAAATATAAAACAATTTATACCTTCTATTATTACTTATATACTTTATATATATAAAAACCCTCTCTTCTTTCCTCTTTAAAAGAAAGAAAGAGGTACGCACGCATATATAGAATTAATTAGTTACAAAGATATACGCATAGTATACTTATAAAGCATAGACTATACCTAAGACTTTACTAAGCAAGCTTATCTTATTATCTCTTTTAGGATTATAAGGTAAGCCTGCATTGCTTTCCTCCCTCTCTCTTTTAAACTAGCTATTAGCTGCCCCTAACTCTTAACGAAGGGAGGTGCTTTATAGCACCTCTTTTTGTGCATAGTTATATACGTTAATAGGTGTATGTGTTGTTGTTGGTTTAAGCTAAGGCCTTACCCTACCTTTGCTTGCAGTATATATTTAAAAAACAGAGTAATCTATTTTTAAATATATCTTAAATTAAGTTTAACTATTAGCTATTTTTATGTTTTTTTTTAATATCTTTTATATTTTATATAGCTAAATACTTATTAACCTTAGTATAGTAACGCTTAGTAAACGTTATTTATATAGTTTATCTTTTTAACGCTACTAGTATAACTACTATAATTATCTTAAAATTTAAGGTAAAAAAGAGTAAAGCTTACTTTATTTAGTTTATTTTAGATATAGTATCTTTAACCTGTAAATAACCGCGACTACTACGGCTACGGTGTCGGTCGCCGAATCTGTACCGGCATACACATGGCAGAGCGCACACAGTTTCGCATCATCGCCAAACTTCTTTGGGCCTATGATACTACGCTGCTTATCGATCCTGTGACGGGCGCCTTAGTAGCTCCCAATCTAGAGGCCTATAACGAGGGCTTGATTGCAGTGCTCAAGCCGTTTAAGGTCGACTTTAGGTTGCGTAGCCCAGAACATAAGGCGGTTAGTTTTCGCGACATGGAGGCTAGCATGGAGACTTTACGGAAGTACGAGTAGGATAGTGTCTAAAGAATAGAGTGCGCGTCTAACCGCGTAGTTCTTTCCTTTGGTTGATTTTATATAGAGTACAATTACTTCGTACTTAAATATACTTAAACATATTACTACTCCCCATTTGGATGAACTTCTGTGATCGTAACGTTATTATTACATAGTATTTTTTTAAAGTAAAAAGAGCCTACTCTGTAATGCATTAGAGTTTGCAAACAAGTACCCATGCTTTTTTAACGCCTTGCATGCTGACAACACCAAGAAAAAGCACAAGACGTAGTCTCTCCTAAGCAGTCTACTGTGCGGCAACTCCAGCATCTGGCAACCCATTGTCCTCCGACGTCTGGATAGAGCCCCGATTGCTAAGATCTTCTATAGCTGCGACGAAGATAGTGCTCATCTTAGAGTAGCCCTCGTCATTAGGGTGTGTCTGATCAGCCATCTCGTTAAGCTGTAGACCATTGTCTCCGCGCATCTCGGCCAGTACAATGGGAACACCGACAGACTGAAGACTGGTTACTAGGGTTCGAAAGGCAGCGTTGACGGTTTGTGCACGCGCATCAACGTCGACGTCGGCGTTGATAATGAGAGTGCTGAGGACAAAGGCCGCCCGCGGTGACATGGCCAGCACATCGGTAATAAGGGCGTTCATGCGGTCTCCAGCACTAGAAATGTTAAAGTTTTGCAAGCAGTCGTTAGTGCCAACATTGACAAGAACAACATTAGGCTTTAGGGTCGGCACGGATAGGTCGGCTTTGGCGTGGACTTGCTCAATGCGCAGACCAGGCCATCCCTCGACATCATTGTCGTCCATGGTACCGTTTTGGCGGCTGCCAACCATGTTAATGGCGTTACCCCGGTGGGTTAGCGCCCTGCGCAGTGTCTGGCGGTAACCATTGCCGTCGCTTGACAGGTAGCCAAATGTGATAGACGCACCCAACGGCATTACACGTAGCGCGGTGCCGTTAGCTAGCGGAGCACTCGGCGTAGCAGTACTCGCATTAATGTATAGGGCCATAGGAACAGCAATAGCTATAGAGTTAGCGAGACAAATAAGAAAAGGGACAACCATATCCTACCTGGTACAATGCAGATAAGAGCCAATACGACCGCAGCGATAAATATGCTCTTCCGCGTCCAGGTGCGAGGATGAAGCAATGACACAGTCCGGCCGCCAATTTGCTGTTTTTCGCTGATGCTTGACTCGCTGTTCGCTCTTGCTGAAGCGGTGTGCCCATGCAGATTAGAGGAGACGTGCCTCCAGGAGGAGCGGAGAGTCTCGATATCTATATCCATCTCCGTGGCATTTGCGCTCTCTAGGAGAGGCTCCTGTTGCGACCGTGTGCATCGTTCTGGCATACCAAAAAATTGTTTAAAGATCGGTGGTTTATATAAAACAACGTATCGGAGCTGTGTCTAGACTGGAGCACCTTGTCTGGAACACTAATTGGCAAGCGGTTAGATCATCTCAAAGGGATACAATGGAAAGCAACCTATGTACTCCGTAGATCAAGGGGGGTGTAACAAGGGGGCGTTTTGTTTTGACCTTGTTCGAAATACTCGTACAGAAACAGTGAGCAGGAGCAGCAGAAAGCACAGCCTATAAGCCTAAAAAGATGTAAGATACGAGGCGCAGCACGGTCCTTAACGGCCGAATGGCGTGCAAGCCCAACATGGCTAGACATATGGGGCCAGTATCTAGTCGGCGAGCATGTTTCATTTCTTCGGTTTTATTACGACGTGACGTACAAAGTATCTCTGTGATAAAATATGAAGCGTGTTTCTTACACCTTTAGTTTGAATGTGTAAGAGACCGATCTGAGATGTACGACGACTTGTTTTTGTTTCAGAGATCTTTTTTATTTCTATTTTGTACATAGATGCATATGCAGACGACGGAATAATGTCGGCTTGCCTTTGTCTCGCCTTAGTGGAGTAAAGGGGTAAATTTGGTTATCCTACTCCGTATTGCCCAAAGGAGTTTTGCTAGGTGCACGGGCCAAAATTTCACATAGGTTTGACTTGCCGATAGCGCAGATTTTAATGGCTGGAGTTAATGAGCGGAATAATGCTGTCGTCGCCACTCGCCAACTCGTGTCAATGCATCTGCAGCATCTGAACGTTTATAACTCTTGTCTTATACAACAGGCTGCGGATTTTGGTTGCATGGGTCGCCCGAGAGTGTCTGACCGCGAGCGCCGCCGCGCCGCCGTCGCATGCAGCTATTGTCGGGCTACCAAGAAAAAATGCAGTTCGACTATGCCCTGCGTACACTGCCAGCGTCGTGGTATGGCTGCGTCCTGCTCTATCTCGGGCCCTGTCTCCCTTCTTCCTTTTGGCTCGGCGGTGTCTTTGGCTTCGACTAAAGATGTGCCTGTTTTCAAAAGCACGCGCTCCAGCAGCATATTTCTGGCCCCCAAAGTGACTCATGGCTCTCCGGCTCTGACGCCGGAGTCAGCAGGCTCGACGCACTCGTTGCAGGATCTTGGCTGTAATGCCAAGCGGTTGGACATTCACTGCAGCAAACTGTCGACCTCTACGCCCGTCACAGCGACATTTTCGACTGATTTTGCCATACCTCCGGATAAAGCGGAAAAGCACATCACCGTGGATAGCGCAACACCACGTACGAAGCTGTTCTCGTACTCGTCTTCTGACCCCGAGACTCTGACCCGTTCGAGGTTTCTTTTTGACCTGCGTGGTGAACAGGGTAAAGTATATCTCGGCCGATTACGTGCCATCCGTATATTACATTTTGGGCCTGACCTACCTGCTTACACGCCTAGTTTACATCGGCCAAGCGGCATCATTGTCGTTTCTACAACTAGCCCGTGAGATTGTGTCCGAACACATCGGCCCATCTGAGTTCTCCCATAACGGGAAAGTACAGACCATGTTAGAGACAACATCGCCTGTAACGGCTGAACCGTCGATCTCGGCACTTGATGTCTCATTAGACGTAGACCAGAAGCTTTCATACGCAAACACTTTTAATGCATCGGTAGGGAAAATTTCAGGACAACGCTTTAGTCCTCGGCTGCTGACATAACACATAGCTCGATGGGCTCATGGGCCTCTTCGCACCGTCCGAAATCGAGGGCCTCTTGGTCGGGTCTCACGCTACGGACGCACGGTATCGTAATTCATACAAACGAGCAACGGTCGACCTAATCATAGCCATTGGGGCGCAATGCTCCTCTCCTGAGAGCGATATCAATGTGGCACGACCGTTTTTTCGTCGCGCACAGCATCTAGCTATGTCAGAGACGCTCGAGGATCCCAATGTCGACATGATCCGTGCGTTTCTCCTAATGGCCTTTTACATGCTGGGGAGCTGTCGGCGCAATGCTGCTTTTATGTATATTGGCATCGCAGTACGCGCTGCTGTTGTCCTCGGTCTGCACAGTCGTGACTCGTATACTGATATGAAGCTGCCCCGTTTTCTCCTGCGTCTTCGCATCTGGATCAGTCTGTGCAATCTAGACATGACGGTCAGCGCCATCCTAGGACGCCCCGCAGCTACGGCTGTGCTACGGGCCGATTTGGATAAAAGTCTCGAACAATTGACCACAGACATGGATGGCACCGACACGGGGATGGGCGTGCTGATGGCCTCGTACAAAATCCTCAGCATCATTAGCGAAATTGTCGACAATCTTTACGGACGCAACACAATTCCCGGTGCGTTCATTGAACAGTACCTTGACACCATTGAGACCTGGAAACATGACTACGGCGTTATTTTTCCAGACAACAGTGCCAATGATGACAAGGGTACCTGCAGTACCTGCAAAACATCAAACTCCAGTAGCAAAAGCATTGGCAAAATCCATGCCTCCTGTTTCTACTACTTCGCAGTGACGCTTGTTACACGGCCAATTCTTATTCTCACTCTCGTCGTCCAGTTGGATGGCATCCGCGATGCCTGGACACAAATGGCCCGGGCTTGTGTTGAGGCATCAACCTACCTGGTCCAAACTTGTGTCGACGCCCAGGATGCCGGAAGTCTACTGGGAAACATGTGCATATTAAAGTAAGGACCTTATTTGACTTATGATGTTTTCTCCAAATTTTCGTCAGCCTGACGTTGTACAGAGCTCTTGTTTTTGTTGCTGGACTTACTCTTGGTCTACAGAGCTTTTCCAAACTGCGAATTGATTATGAAGTTGAGACTGCCTTTGCCGGTGCCCGGCGCAACCTTGAGTTTCTTGCCGTACAAAGCCCTCAGGCCAGCCACTATGTCGAAATCCTGCGACTTCTTCAATTAGCCATCACAAAGCAGCGTCGGCATCAAGCGCAAACGGGCCGCAGCCGATTTGTTAGCAAAATATATGCAACAGGTCCTGACCTTTTCCCATCACAGGACAAGCCCGGTTCGGTGGGTACCGTACTTACTAAAACGGTTGCAACAGATTATGGTGTTTCGCCGGCATCATTGAACCCTGACGTGCAGTTATCGCAATCAACCTCCCCGGCTCCGAATGCGGGGCCCAACATTGGCCCCTGGACAGTCGTGGAGCCAACTGAAGAGATTATGTTCAATTGGGACCACCTTGATCTATCACAGTGGGACGATTTTCTTCTACCTACGGAGTATTACCGGTAGTAAAGCAGAATCGGTGAATTTTTCCCGGTCCTATTTGATGGATTTTTGGGCGTGGTAATGGCCTCTGCACCTGAACAGAAACTGATAACGGGATTTTCTGGAAATGCTGCATACGTAATCGAGAGTGCGTTGTCCGACCAAATCGCGGGTGCAATATCCGCGTGTCGGGTACTGCACCTAGCTAATATTCTAAGACAGGGGTCATACCATTTCTAGTGTCACTCTGGATAGCTCCCATTTTTCGCTCCGATATAAAGAGTGACGTCCACGTCTCGAATATTATCCCGTTTTCTTTGTGACCCCTCAAGTTCAAATGACAACCAAGCCCCCCAAGTTTTCTCTACCCAATTACCTTTCTCTTCAAAGCCCTTTGTGCCTTGAAGTACAAAAACGGTTAGGATGATGAGTTCCATTGATAAGGGCGTCTGGAGGCCGCTCCAAATTGGCGTTATTGGTGGTGGCATAGGAGGTTTGTGTGCTGCTGTGGCATTGAGACGCTCTGGCCATGAGGTGGTTGTATATGAGCGCAACGACTTCGCAGGGGAGGCGGGCGCTTCCATTTCATGTGCTGCTAATGGAACTCGATGGCTACACGAGTGGGACGTCGATGTCGCCAAGGGCGACCCGGTTGTACTGAAAAAGCTCATCAACCGCGACTGGTATACTGGGGAACCTGTTAGTGTCTACGACCTAGCTGACTACAAGGAGCGGTGGGGTTACGTTTACAACATGTTTCACCGTGTCCATATGCACACAATGCTCAAAGACACTGCGCTTCAACAGGAGGGTAAGGGCAAACCAATCGAGCTCTTGCTAAACCATGCGGTGCGCCATGCCTTATCCTATCAGCATTTTCAGCGTGAGTAATCAAACTAACAGTGCTACAGTGCAAAGACATTGACTTGGCCACTGGAACCATCATATTCGATAATGGCGTGACGGCCACACATGACGTTATAGTTGGTGCTGATGGCATTGGCTCCGTCGTTCGTAGCCTTATCGGCGTTCACCCTGAACGGAAGCCGTCTGATCAAAGCTGTCTGCATGCTAATGTCACCACCGAGGACGCAGTTCGACTAGGCCTTTTTGACTACTCTCAAGACTCGGCCCTTGAGTATTGGGGTGGCCAAGATGGGAAATGGGATAAGATTGTTCTTTCACCTTGCAACGGTGGCAAGCTTCTTTCCTATTACTGCTTCTTCCCCCGTGCCGTGGGTGATTGCACCACCCACTCTTGGGGTGGATCTGACCTCCCTCTTGAGGAGCTCCTTGCACCTTATCCTGAACTTGACAGCCAAGTGAAGGCACACCTCACTATTGGCAAGGAGATTCGGCCGTGGCGCCTCTGGGTTCAGTACGTAATGCGCGGCCTTGTGGCGTACTAAATCACATCAAGTCAAAGCTAACACGGCAGCCAACCTTATCCATATATGCATAAGAAATCTGTTTGTCTACTTGGCGATGCTGGCCACCCGGTAAGCAAAGCCTCTGTTAAATATTATTTTCTCAACTAGCACACGATTGACTGGCGCATCAGATGATGCCACATCAAAGTCAGGGTGCATGCATGGCTATTGAGGATGCAGCGGCTCTGGGAATCATCTTTGGTAAACAACACTTCCGGGGTAACATCGACGAGAGCCTCTCTGTTTACACGTCTATACGCCTGCCTCGTGCTACACGAGTGCAATCGGCTGCTGCGCGGGCAGCTTATAATATCAACGAAAGAATAGGTTGGTTTTCGACAGTGTCTTTGGAGCTCCAACTTCTCAGCTAATGCAATTATCCAGGTTTCTCAAATAATAAAGACATCGAAACTTACAAAGTCGAGGATGAGCGGAGCAAGTTGACAATTGAGGAGATGAATTCGTAAGTCGTCCCCATGTTTCGTGTGAAGTTCGACATATTGACAAGAAGCACTTTGTAGGTATAACATGTACATGGATATCGAAGAAACGCTTGCGAAAACACGTGGCAGTTTCTTTACGAACAGTTTTATAAACGGTCTGCCCATCGGGTTAGAACTGCCAAATGGCATCACGATCGGCAAGCAATAGACTTCTTTTTATAAATATATCTGCTTGCATACTACTATTGTATAGAACAGTTTACTCTCGCGATTATCTTAGTTGTAAATGAATGATTAAGGAGGTAATCTAGCAGAAACCGGTAGCTGTGCATGTCGAATTACTTTCTTAAAAGAATCACCGAGTATCCACCTTAAGACGAGTATGTACTACTTTTAAGTATTTTAATTAGCATTTCAAACACGTAGGATACAACGCACGCCTTACTGAAGCTTCGAATCAGTGCAAGTGAACCCCATTCAGTCTAGTATGGATAAACAAGTCGAAACTTGCTGGATTAGGCTGCAATCAAGAAACAAATAGCTTCAAAGTACGGAGTACGATTCTTCAGTAAGTGCAGAATAAACCGCAAGGTAATGTTTTCGGTATACCTCTAGTTTGCTTTAGTACTCCATATAGTATAGACATATAAAAAAAGCGTTAAATGTTGCGTTCTGATATGGAAGGCTACTTGAGTACATTCTTTACTTATTAGTACCTCTTATAAGAACAGACTTGTAAGGCTGAAAGGCTTTCATAGCATAGCCATAATACTTGTAAAATAAATACGGATTATCAGTATCTGTCGATTTTCCTATGGTAACGGTTAAAATGTTCAGCCAAAGAGCTGATCATGCCCTAGTCTTCTGACAGCTTAAATATTTTCGAGATTTGAGCGAAGCCGACTTGTGCTTTGAGCTCCTTTGTGGACTATCTAGATCACTGCATACTAAGTCTGACTTTCAAAGAGGGCGGATCTATGGGAATGCTTTGTAGACACTAGTATGTGACAGGTTATACTTGTGTGAAGGTTAGCCAGTATTGACAAAGGAAACGCATTCAGGCTACGAGTTGCAACACCAAATTGAAGGCAGATATAAGTGAGCGGTGTATTCTATCTAGACGAATTGGGAGGCGTATTATGAATTGATTCAATTATTGGCGTTACCTAATCTTCAATACCATAATAATCATGGTAAGCATTCGTACAGTCCCTGAAACATTTCTCTTGCGAGTTGCATACAATCATGTGAGTAAATCATTTTCTGTACATCCGGAGAAGCCCATTTATCCGGCACATTCTTTCCTGTCTCTTTGGACTCTGCAAACAACTTATCGCGTTCTTCTTTTTCCTTGCTTACACCCAAGTGCAATGTGCGTCCAGACAGTGCGGCAAGGTCTACCAAAGTCGTTGTTCTCTTTTTGCGCAAAAACTCGTAGATTCTAAGGCAACGGTGAATCGTAGCAGGGTTCTTATCAGGTGCTCGTGAAAGGACTTCTGCGAGAACTGCTGCATCTTCAACGGCCATAGCTGCACCCTGGTTTAAATGGGGAAGTGTTGGATGGCAGGCGTCTCCGACAAGAGCAATCGTCTCACACACCCATGTGGGTAGCGGTTTATGAGAGCGAAGTTTCCATTCACATACCTCGCCATCAGGTACCATATCCATGAGACGATGGACTAGTGGACAGAAGTCGTCGAAAGTATCGATCATAGCCTGTTTAGAACCCTTTGTCGTGTAGGTAGCAGTCGGTTCTGCAGCAAAATGAAGATCCGGCTGCGTTGACGACATGTTGTATATGCTTTTTTCAGCTACGGGATAGGCAATCCAGTGCCTCTTTTCCCCTATCCAGCGGGTTATTCGATCACTGTCAATAAGTTCCATCATTTCGGGATCTGATGTCATCTCATCTCGTGGAATCATGATTCGGTAAGCTGCTTGACCGGTGTCCTCCACACTGACCTCATGGCCCATCCATGTCATTATTTGAGTGCGTATTGGTGATTTAATGCCATCTGCTGCTAAGAGGACATCACACTCGATGGTGGAAGAGCGTCCCTCACGGGAGACAATCGTAAACTTGACAGTCGGCGAATACCTCTCGATATTCTTGAAAGAGTAGGCGAAGTGGAAATTGATGACCGGCTCTCTCTTGCACGCCTCATATAGACTGCCAGCCAATGATGCGCGATGTCCAGTGCAATGAGGAAATCCGTACATAGTGCGGATATCGGGCATTTGAATGTAAGTAAGCTCCTGGTCCGTGGCGCCATCTAATCAATTGTGTTAGCCAATGATTCAGTAAATCAAACGAGAATTGAAGGTAAAGTCGCACTTCTACGTGCCTCTTATACTGGTTTCTTTCACTTCTGTTGCCGCAGCCTCGATAGGATCCCAGCAGCCAAGCCGTGACAAAATTCGAACTAGATTGGGTGCTAGCTGAATTCCAGCACCAACGAATCCAAGATCAGGAGCTGCTTCAAAAACATCAATATTCTTCAGTCCCTTCTTAGCCAATGCCAGAGCTGTGCTTAATCCTCCCATTCCTGTTGCAGTTAGTTAAGTTGATCTTACTTCAAAATTCAGAGTTTTTACATACCAGCGCCTACAATGGCAATCCGTATGTCTGTCGGTGCCGAATCCATTTTGTTAAAAGGGCACCTGTCCCACCTTCCTCGTAAAATTTATTCAATAGACGCACTTTGTTATATACTGCCCATTGTAAGAGCAACGCATGCAATCGATATACCTTGGAAGACTTTTTATACTTAGCTCACTACGGTATTACTACCCCACTGTCTACGTATTTCCACACAGGGATTAAGTATTTCCACCATAATCCGCGCCAATCAGATTATAGAAAGCCGCCACTCACAGGACAAATGTTGTCCCTACCTTCGGCATCCGCTGCAAGTTACATAGCTAGACCGGTTGGCAATCCGTCTTAACATTACGGCAAAAGCCTTGGATAAATGTGTTAAGCTACGGAGTAGAAAGGAGTAGTGGTGCGCGTTTTCGTGTGTCCTTTTAAGGGGCGTGGCAGGAGTACGTGTCTTACTTCGTACGGAGTACTATTAATAGCACAGTCCCGACAACGTGGTATCACGTGGCTCGGTTTATGGATTAATTATACTCCGGGACTCCAGTTTTCGACAACTTCTCCGTCAACTTCTCCGTCCCGATCGTACTGTAGGTGAGATGAATTCTGTAGATTAACAGCGTCTTGGATAGAAAACGATGGCCGATATTAACTCACGTTCAGCCCTTCCACCTCTGCCTCCAGGGTGGACAGAACACTCTGCACCAACTGGACATACCTACTTTCACAACACTGAAACGAAGGAGTCCACGTACAGACGTCCGACAAACCCAACTATCAAGGCCCCAGCTTATACCAAATCGCAACAACACTCGCAAAATCCAACCCCTTATATTCAATTGCCTAACCCCAAGGTAGAAAATGCACTCGTGTCTCGAGATTCCAAGGTTATAACGCGCGGAGGGGGAGGCTCACTTCCAGCTGCTGCTGGGCTGTCTCGTCTTCAGCATAAGACGTCACACCAACCGACCGACAAGCCGGTTGCAAAAGTAGCAATACCCGGGCATAAGCCTTGGATTCTCGTTTCTACAAAACTTGGCCGTCGATTTGTTTTCAACCCCACAAAGAATACGAGCTATTGGCGAATACCGGACAAATTAAAGACCGCCATCTTGGACTTGGACAGAGCTCAAATATGTAGAATGGCCGAAGATGATACGGAGCCTAGCGATCTTAACGTCGACGAATGCCAGCATACGGGCCAGAGAGGCAGACTCCCCATTTCTACAACTGGTGATTCGGACAGAAATTATGGTCTCGTTGGCGAGTCTTCGATGCAGGGTCAGCTTGTCGCCAGCTTGGACGATAGCGATTCAGAATACGAAGAAGTTGAAGTGGCAGATGACTGGGACGGTGATGAGCGTGGTGTTTACCAGAACCCTTTGAAGCGACAAAGGATAGAAGAATTCGACGAAGATGATATCGCTTTTCAACTCCAGGCTGCAGCTGAAGGTTTGGACGAGTCTGGCATGGGTAGTCTCTGGGGGACTGCGGGGAATATCACTGAGCTGGAACACGAGGACGCCCCAACAGTGTTTAAGTCATTACTGGACGATTTCGGCATCAACCCATATAGCTCCTGGGAGAAGATAATCGAGGAAGGCAAGCTCTTTGACGACCCACGTTATACTATTTTGGAAACGATGAAAGCTCGAAAAACGGTGTGGGAGGATTGGTCAAGAACGAAGATCAGGGGATTGAAAGAGCAAAAGGCCAAGGAGGAGAAGGCAGACCCGTTACTTTCATATTTGTCATTCCTGCAAAGGTGTGCAACTCCAAGGCTATTCTGGCCAGAGTTCAGAAGAAAATACAGAAAAGAAGCAGAAATACGGGATTTGTCGCTATCGGACAAGGAAAAAGAGAAATGGTACCGCGACTACGTCAATCGCCTGAAACTCCCGCCGGCGACTCTGAAATTGGATTTCACCAAGCTTCTCAAGACCATACCTGTGGAGGGTGTGGAGGAAAATATCTTGCCACGGCAAATAGCAACGGATATCCGTTACATCTGTCTTGACGCAAAGGTCAGAGAACCCTTGATCAAGGCATATTTTCAATCAATTCGAGGAAATGCTTCTTGATTGCAAATGGTTCGCTCATACGGGAACAAACAAGCGATATATGATTTTGATAGTGTCACCCAGTGTTTCGTTCCCACTGTAGTTGTTTGTACTCAATGTATCTGACAGAAGTGACTACCAAATTCGTTTAGCAATCATCTCATAACGGGTGATAGTGTTCATATCAGTGTCTTTCTTCCCCTTCACAATATCTCTCCGCTCTCTGTCTCGTAACTTCCTCAGACCTGTTAGGTCGTCCTGAAATAGCCACCGTCTTCTGTCTTCCCCTACTTCAACTTTGCCATAGCCACCTGTTCTTTTACCCGAGGAGTCGAACGATTCTATCTCTGAAATTCCAGCGGCTTCAGCCTGTTCTCTAAGTTTCATGCAAACATACCGGCCGTGGGAGTATCGCAAAAGTGCCATGCCTAACAACAGCTTTGCAATGAGAAGAATGAGAAATGTGATAAAAAACACGACAATCATCATCACTGCTGCGATGATATCGTCGCTTGACCATCCCCGACCCGGTAAGATTGTGGGGACGTTTCCGGCTATGTCTGAATTACCATACACAGCTCGACCGAGAGCGTTCCGAATTACCGAGTCTAAACGCTCTAGAGATGCGATCATGGCCGGACTTGATGAAGTTGCTGATTCTACGCTCAACACTGTATGTGTTGTGGGTGGAAGAGGTGATGGGAGATGTGTGGCGAGAAACATGTTGTATGTCTGGATAGAGGACCGGATAAAGAGCGTACACAATGGAATGAGTGGTAAACCGATACGGCGTGTTAAGGCGGGTGTAATGAAAGCCTGCACCCACGGCATGTAACTGTTAGCTTTCCCTCGAACAGAATCGGGCGTGTCGACTGTCAATGATGAGCTCACATTCGTGTAATAGTCCTTACAAAGAATGTCGAGGATCCGGCCATAAAAATTCGGCTTGATGTTGTTGAACTTGTTGATATAGGCGTGCTTGATCCAGTCGACAACCATCTCGCTCCCAATGACAATTAGAAATGGGGATAGCACCTCCCCAGATACAATCCAGGATGGGAGTATAGTAAAGCTAGCCGGTAATATTGATGTGTTGTGGAGTGGCACCTTTGTTGTAACATCGTCGAACTCAGCTCCCACTCCAGGAACAGAAAGGCCGCCAATCTCGACGATGTTACGTAAAGCAATAATAAAAAGAACCAACCATAGTTGAAACCGTTCCACGATGTCCGCACAAGCAAGCTGAAAAGTGTTTTCTTTTTCAGTTCGTTTGAAGACACTGCTCTTGACTTCAACAAACTGGTTTGACATCAGCAGCGACAGAAGCGCATTCGAATAAGAGTTAACAGCGACATTGAGCGTAATGACCTGGTAGAATAGAACGATGGAATGTGCGATGTTATACACCAACGACAACAAAAACATGCCAAGCGGTAGCCCAATCTTGGAGCGACCGGAGGCATTACGAGACAATGTTTCAGAGCTGAACAAACATTCGAAGACGTCTTGGCCCAGAGCTGAGAGAAGACGATCACCGACCTCAATCAAGTTGTAAATGACGTACAGCTTCACTGCCGATTGCGCACGAATGAAGTGGTACATACGACTTGCATCGAGATTCATAAGAGCCATACAGCTGAAGATGATCACAGCGCCCTGGAGAAGATCTGCTTTGTGAAATGACGTAAGATTGGATGGGACCGATTTGGTCCTGCGATGTCCCCATCTCAATCCGGACGATTGCAAATTGCCAGGTGCGTCCTCTTTCTTGTAAGTCACATCCGGCTGGCGGTCTTGGTTTCGTTTTCGAGCTAAAGATCACGCGATACCATCAGCATGCCGCAGCTCAGGAGGTTGTTGTCGCCTCTAGTTTTAACGGAACCTTACCAGAAATGCAGTCATCATCTTCCACAGTTGTCGGCCTTCGAGGTGGCTGTCCACTACGGCCTCTCTGCCACATCCGACCAAGGCCTCCCCATACAAATGTGATGACCCATCGCGTCTCTTTACCAATAAGATAGGCCCACCACCTCGCAAGCACCCCCAAAGCAATGAGAAATCTTAATGGTAGAATCGTCAGCGTCCACAGCCAAGCATCCAAACATGCAAGAGCGCCAAAATTTATGGTCCTCTCAAGATATGTAGGCAGGAGCAGAAAGTTCTTTAGTCTCTCAAATTTCACAGCGCTGGATTCATAAGGAATTTCGGACGAGTAGGAATGATGGATATACAACGAGTTGGGTCGATGTCCAGCTAACTCTAGTTGAAGCACAGTCGGTAAAGACATTGGCGGGAGGGGAATCGAGGGCGGTATGGGGGATGGTAAGCGTGGTTCAGTGTACGTAGACGCCGCTGCATTTTGTTGCGTCTGTATGTTGACTCCCGTAGACGGCGAAGGGGGGACAGGTCCCACGGTATCTAGTAACAGAGGCGGGGGTCGAGGCAAAGGGTTGTAAGAATTCCGCTGGGCTGTAGCCTTCAAAGTTTGGCTGTGATTCGAAGATATTTCGCGACTTGTCGGAGGTGTCGAGATATTTCTTTGGGAACCCGTGGCTGGCCCATATTGTCGTACGCTATGATATGGAACGTCTGCAAAGGGTTGGCTCTGGTCGCTCTTCATGCCCTCATTACCGTGTGTGACCAGATCGCCGTTTTTTGTTTTTCCGGGGTGTTCCGACTTCAGCTCCTGATGCTTGATTTGCGAGGGCAGATTATAGACTGGTTCTACGGGCAAAGGAAACGGTCCTTCATCGATGCCCCGACTGTTGGCCTTCGGCGTTGCGGTAATTGGGAGGCCTTCGGGCAGCTCAGCCAGCTTGCTTGTCGAGGGCCTGCCATGTTCGGTAAATTGGACTTTCGATTCGTCTAATATGGACGGAACCTGCCGCCCTATGTGTGCTGGTCCTTTGACTGCGGAGGGACTTAGTTGTTCCGAAGTCGAGGCATCAACGATGGGCCTACTGCCCTCATCGGCGGGCACATCATTCGAAGGAGAAGAGCTATAAGGGGCATTATCTCGACGAAAAGCAGCGAAGGACGACATTTTTGGTGACGCTTTAGTGGTTCTTAGGTTTTGCGAAGATTGCCCTGCTATCTTACATACATGTGGCTTGTGACTAACATAATCGCCTGTCAAATTCTGGGATTCACTAATCGTGCCACGCCCCACTATAATTCATGGCCCACTTAAAAAGTGCACCTATTATTAAAATAGGTGCTGACCAGCCAAATGCACTTACCAGCCAAAAGCTCAGTATCACCACGAAAACCACCCTCTGACTTTGTCGCGTCGAAAAACAACGAAAAAATGTCTGAATCGGGCCCTGATTTAGAGGGCAGATTGTCAGACGCAGTAAATTGCTGCCTTTCGAATCCTACAGCGAAAATCACTGCCGTCGCGAAGCATTTCGATATTAGCCGATTTACTCTAGTGCGTTGCTTAAAAGGTGTTGGCCTTGCGAAAGGCAAGCCTGCAACGCATACGAAACTTTTACTAGCTAAAGAGAAGGCGATTTGCACATATATTAAGCTTTTAAATACCTTAAATTTGCTTGTTTTTAAAGACTATATAGTTAACGCTGCTAATACAATCTTAAAAGACAATGAAAACGTATATAAATTAGGTTTACCTTATATTAGTATATACTAGGCTATACGTTTTTTAGTAAGATATAAGTATAAGGTAGTAATATTAAAAGTACTTAATGCTAAACGTAAAAATATAAAGGATTTGCGTACTATTAATAAGAGTATATTACTAAAATATAAGAGTATTTTATATATGCGTTTTTATATACTAGTTTAGTAACTAGTTACTTACTAAGCGTTAGACTTAACAAACTATCTTAATACGTTATAAGGGTATTTTATACACTTACTCTACGCACTAGTTTAGCAACCTACCGCTTACTAAGCGTTAGACTTAATAAACTATCTTAATATATAAATAAAGCAAAGCATAGCTACTTAGCTATGCTATACTTGCTTAAGGTTGCGCTATTACGCACCTTTTATTTATATATAAATATAAGGGTATTTGTTAAGCATTAGAATCCGCCACACTATAGCCCTTTCGCCCTACTTAGCCGTACAGGCCTATGATTAGTTAGAAGGCACAAAAGCGGGGCATGGCACTAGTATTAATACGGATCCCTAGAAGGGTCGCGATGTATCTATTTCTTCCTTAGTACACAACACTCCTTTGCCTACACTAGACCCTATTTAGCCTTCTGCTCCTTATAGTGTATTACGTTATATAACCGCTACGTATAACCTCCTTTAACCTTTACAGGTTATAAGCCTAGCCTAAAAGGACTAGGAGAAGCTAAACAAATAAACTAAAAAAGCCTTTATAATACGCTTTGTAAAGCACCTAGTGCTTTAGCCACTAATTTAACGGACGAAAGAGCCTTGTTAAGATTATTAAGGTTATATTTATAACCTTGCCTAGCTAGAACAAAACTCTTAGTAGCAGACTAAGTAGGAGCAGCAAACCCTTAATTGTTAAATTAGAATTAGACGCTAAGTTTAAATTAAGCATTAGAAGTAGCATTTACGTAGCTAACAAAAGTAGTATTTATAAGGCTAAACTTAATACTTAAAATAATAAAAACAACGCTAGTAGTAAAGAACCTAATTAATAGTTATAAACCTTTAAATTCTTTTATAATCTAAAGCTAAAACTTAAATCTTTAACTATATTATAAGCTAGCGCTATAGCGCTTAATTAAAATTAGGTAGACTTAATGTATATTAAGCTGTTTATAAGCTATTGCTTAAAGTAGGTACTAAGGCTTACTAGCGTAGTAAACTAAGATAAGTAAGAGAAGAATATATTTAAAGGCCTTAGCTTACTTAGGATTAATAACTTTACTACTATTAGGCAAATTCTTGCTAATAACTATTAATTAATTAAATATAGCGTTACCTTATAAGTTAGCAACAGTCTACTTAAGCAGACTAAAGAAGACAACATTTAGATTATTTATAAAACGCTTAAATAGCTTTTAAAACTATAAGAAGCTAATTTAGCTATTAATTATAGCACTAAATTTTAAACAACAATGCGCTAGTATAATAGTAAAAAGATAAAAGACTTTTTTAATAAGATTAAAAAAGTTATCCGTAGCTATAATACCTATATTAAACCGCTTATAGGCAAGCAAAAAGCTATAAATTTAGTAAGCTACGTTTATAAAAAGTTTTTTACCTTAAACGTAAAGCTGCTAAACCTTTAGCAAAGCAAATAGGTTACTATAGCAAACAATAAGATTTATATAGTAGTAAAGCTTTTTATTACTAACTACTATAAGGATTAATTGTTTGCTATATTAAACGCTAAAGGCAGCAGCACTAGCAGCACTAGCAAGATTAAAACTAAAAATAAGACAACTAAGGAAAAAGACGGCAGCTATAGCGCTAAGAGCTAAAAGACTAAGGCTTTTAGCAAGCGCTAAGAGGGCGCGAAATATACGCACTATAATCGCACTAAGCATATAATCACTAAATGCTAGAAGAAGAACCTAAAGCTTTGCTTTAAGTAGGCCTTTAAAGGTAAAACTAGTAATATAGTAAAGAAAGAACCCTTTAGCAAAGCGGTTAGCTTTATAACTACCGTCTAGTTTAGACCTATAGATAAGGTGCTTGCGTTTATGCTAGCACTTAATTTTGGTGTAGTTACGATTACTAATAACCTATAAAAAGCAGTAAACGTAAACCTTTGCTACAAGTTATATAATAGCATTGTTACTATAAATAATAATAGCTATGTGCTAAATATATAAACAAATTATAAAGGTTTAGATCTAAGCCCTTAACTAATAAAGGGCTATGCCTACTATGCCCTTTTTATAACTTCTATAGTAATATAAATATTAAATTTCTTTTTAGTAAGTTATAAGTTAAGCTAAACTTTAGCTTAGTAAAGTGCTTTTTAGTTTATAGATTCTTTTAAGATAAAGCTGTTTAATATAATAAAATTAATAAGTATAACTTTTCTATCCTTTTATTTATAAAGAGTGTTAGTATAAAGGATTTCTTACTAGTCTCTACCTAGGCTATTTAGGCAGCTTAGGTAGGATAATTCTATTAAGCGTTTAGGATTATTATCTTCGTAAAGTAAGTACTATTTATATTCTTATATTAACTAAATCTATATATAAAGTATAGGTTTAAGTAGCGTATATAACGCTAGCGTTATAAGTACTATAATAGTGTAAGTAAGGCATACTTACTTAAGGATAGTATCTCTCTTTAATAGAATAGATAAATTTAGGATATTTAGCTTACTAGTAAACAAGCCTAATAATTTACTAGTAGTTAGTTTAAAGACTTATTAGTCTTCTCTTTTACTTAAGTAGGCCTTCTTAATAATATAATAAGTTAAGTATTATAAAATAGTATATTGCTATAGACTTTTTTGTTAAAGGTGTACTTGGGTAGGCTAGGTAAGTCAGGCAGGCAAGGAGGTATCTTCTTAACAGGAGGAAGCAGCCGTATATTCAATAGCTAATTCTTGCCTTCTGCACTCCAAGGGAGTGCGGA
>JANSMG010000130.1:0-20259 GCA_029299265.1 Leptographium wageneri | reverse complement strand
CGTAGACATTGTTTGGGTCTGCTTGACAGACGCGTTTCCGGTAACGCAGGTTTGAAACAAAATAAGGACCTCTTCAAGGAGTAGCCAGCCCCCTTCCCCCCCTCTTTTTTCTCCCCCCCCCCCCCCCCCCCCCCCTTTCCTGCCTTGCCTGGCCGTATGCCTGCCGTCTTCCCTTGTTCCGTTCGGGGAATGGGAGAGCCAAAGACGTCTGATGCCTGGTCTGATTTTTGATGTTTGGTTTGCATGGCTTGGCTTGTTTGGTTTGTTTGGTTAGTGGTGTTTGTTTGGCTTGTTTAGTTCGTTTGGTCTGTGTGGTCTGTGTGCCTTATATGTATGGGCTGCCTGGTGGACGGACCTGTTGCCGATGTAAGTGAATGTGTTACCTACCTCCACCTCACCTCAGACTTCTCTCATCGTCTCGATCTCTTCGACGGTCACGACTGGTTTTACTTCCCACGACAGATTTACGGACATTCTACATGGCAGACTTTTTACCCCTGATCGACACACGGCAATGGCCCTCGACATTTTCCAACCCAGCACTGCCCCTGGCCGCTGAGCAAAAGAGGCAGCCAGAACAGCCAGTCGAGGAGGACTGGCTGTCTACGCGTCAGTGTTTCGAACGGCAGCAGCAACAGCCGTCTGTCTGGCCGCGGATGCAGTCTGGCTACGGCCGTGATGTATCGGCTGTCCAGCTGCCGAGCATGGACGAGGCCTTCTGGTCGGAGCACCATCAACGCCTTGTTCTAGCGACGATGCACATCACATCACAGCAGCAGCAGCAGCAGCAGCAGCAACAACAACAACAACAACAACAATACCTCCTTCATCTCCCACCCCCACCACCACGCCCTGGACGCATGTTCCAGCCAATGCAGATGCTCTTCCGTCGACAGCAACAGCAGATCGACGTTTGCCCTTTTGGCAACAGCTCCAACTACCGCGGTGACGTGGCCAACCCACATAACCGCGGCGACTACGTGCCGGAGGCAGCCAACACGGCGCTCTTCTTGACGCATCTTCCGGTGACGGCAAGCATCGGTGATCTGCTGTGGGCAGTGGCAGCATTGGGGCCGACTGGCCGTGTGTTCTCGGCGTCGGTGAACCCTCCTGACCCGGCACGCGGTCACCGCTGGGCGGCGGCCAAGCTGTCGTTCTTCACACGGGCCGGCGCAGAGGCACTGAAGCACAGGATTGACAGGGGTGAGCTGAGGGTGGGCGCAAAAGGGGGAGGTGATGCTTCCCTCGGCTACTATTCCTCAGCATGTTCGCCTCCCCTTCGCGCCATCTGGAACCGAGACAGAAAGGCCCCCCGGACGTGTGTGCAGGCCGACGAGTGTCGCGTGCTGTGGATCCGCGGGCCGGCTGAAACGGTCAACTACGCCACCCTGACGGCATTCTTTAAGCAAAAGTTCTATTACGAGCTCGAGTCCGTCATCCTTCTCGGCCTGGAAGGCCATGGCGACAGCAACAACAGCAGCGGTGGTCATCCAGCCGAGGCAGCCATGGAGTGGCGGTTCGCCAGCTTCCAGAGCCAGGCGATTGCGGCCAAGATGGCGCTGAACCAGGAAATGCCGGCGGTCCGGGTTGAGTACGGACAGGACCCGTGCGAAAGGGGGTGGTCGTAGGATACAAAAAGTGTGTGTGTGGGTGGACTGGTGACAGAGACGAGTGTGTGCTCGATTGCTGCGGACGTGAAAATGGGATGTAAAGCTACAAGATCAAGGATGGACGGATGAGAGAAATGAGTATCAGCATGTTGCGCGAGCTGTGATGACCCGTTTCGTCTTCGGGGCTCGATTTGTCGTCTCGTCTTATTTTGCCCTGTAATCGCTCATTTCGGGACGACTTCCCCTTTCTCCCCCTCTCTTCCACCCCAAGGCAGCACAGCCAGACATTTCGCCACGTTCTCGACAGCACGCCATGCCTCGCTCGGACGAGGCCGCGTCCTTCTTCTTTGCCGTCTATGCGGCCGTAAGTGAGATTCCGCCTGGACGGGTCACCACGTATGGGCATATTGCCGCCTTGATTGGCATGCGTGAGTATTCACCTTTTAAGTGACGTGTCGCATCGCACAGACGGCGTCGCCGACAGCTGACCTGATTTCGACCAGCCCAGCGTCCTCGCCAGGTCGGCATCTGTCTGAAACACCTGCCGGCCGACGCCACAGACGCTCTGGACGCCCCGGACAGCCAGCCTCTGCGCTTCCACAGCGGCAACGTCCCCTGGCAGCGCGTGCTCAACGCCAAGGGCCTGATCTCGCCGCGAGCCGGCGACGGCGGCAACGGGCGACGACGACAGGCCGAGGCACTGCGCGCAGAGGGCGTCGAGGTGAGGGAGAACGCGGGCGGGCTCGGCGAGATGGCCGTCGACCTCGGCCGGTTCGGCTGGTTTCCGCGGCAGCTACCGTCAGAAAGAGAGGGTGAGGAAGATGAGGACGGGGACGAAAATGATGACTAATCCAGGAGACAAGGCCAGCAGAGAGAAACGATTACAATATCACAAGCATAGCATATCAAGTGTAACGGTTCAATTTTAGGTTTCTATTCTTGTTATATTTCTCTAGACGCGAGTGGCATTCATAAACCCGGTCCTGTTCGACAGTTAGTGCTTGCAAACATAAAGAGAGGCAAACAAATGTGAAGAGTGAAGATGCTGTAGTCAGATAGCGGTTGGACTAGTTTATCCACATAGAATTCAGAACAGGTCTGTGAAATAGTAGGTATCATCACGCAGCAGTTGGCCGTGAGGCCATAGGTTTGGGAGCAAAGTGTAGAGGCAAAGCAAAAGTTCATGTAAAACGTACCGTATTGTGTGTGCGAGGGGAGAAGACAGGGAGCCCCAGCCTCTCCTGTTCTTCTCAGCCCTCCTTTTTCTGCCGCTTCGCAGCCGGACGGAAGAACGAGTCGACCGTCTGTTGTTTTGCGTCAAAAGCCGAGCTGCCAATACCGCCGCGCGTCTTGCGCAGACCCTGCAGGTGCTCGACATTGTTGACAGCTGTCACGGCCAGTTCGACGTCCTGCTGCTGGCGCCTGCCGACCGCCAGCTCGACATAGCCCGTGTTGCTCCAGCTGACAGGTGCGGCTGGCAGCGACGACGAGGCGAACCGCTGCAGCAGGACCGACAGCAGCACGCCGAGGAAGATGCCGTGCGAAACGACCACGACGGTCTGTTGAGTCGGGACCTGCACCAGCAGCAATGGGTGCAGATGCCCGTCGACAAACCGCTCAGCCCGTCTGCGCATTTCCTCGCGCGTCTCGGCATCGGCAAAGGCAGACGAAGAGCCGCTACCGGCAATCCGTCTGCCCTCACCCGAACGGAAGTCTCGCTCGCGCAGATCGGCCAGCTGCACGACTGCTAGAGCTTCGTCTCCATCGTCACCCGTCCGCTTCTTCGCCTGTGCCTCCACGATCGCTTCGGCTGTCCGCACTGCGCGCTGCAGGTCCGACGAGAAGACGTGCGTGACAACAGGCCGAAGCCCGTCCTCGCTCTTGCTGTCCTCATCGTTGTCTCCGTCGCGGCTAGGCATCAGATAGGTACCCAGACGACGTGCTTGCAACACGCCGTGGGCCGTCAGAGCAGAGTCGCGGGAGCCGGCACTGGGAATAGGGGGTAGGGTGGGAAGGAACGCCGAAGAGATGTAAGCTCTTTTGTCCTCTTCGAGAAGAGAGAGGAAATCAAGGCTGTCCACTGACTAGACGCCGGCCACGTTGTCCACGGACTCGCCGTGGCGAACCAGTAGCAGACGCATCGTCTGCAGAGTGTCCTTCATCCAGAGAATCTCAACGAGTGCTGCAAGGCATCTGCCATAGTGTGAACCTAGAGGCTGGCCTTGAGAAAATTGCTGCTCGTTGTGTTGTGAAGAAGGAGAGTGTGTTGCTAGAAATTTGGGCGACGCTTTTAAATTGGGGCGCCTAAAAACTTTTCAGTGTCAAAATTAGGCGGTGAGTGGATGCAAAATTTGACACAATCCATCCTACACGTGATGTGCTTAGTCATGATTAGTCATGCTGAGCACTTGTTTCTGCCAAACAGCATGGTGTATGAAGAGTAGACTATGAAAACGCGAACTTGCTTCTGTACACCACACCGGCTCTCCGGCTT
The DNA here is from genome assembly GCA_029299265.1 of Leptographium wageneri. Lineage (NCBI taxonomy): Eukaryota > Fungi > Ascomycota > Sordariomycetes > Ophiostomatales > Ophiostomataceae > Leptographium > Leptographium wageneri. Next base: position 16,155 of record JANSMG010000130.1, on the reverse strand, counting down.
CTGAAAGCTGACACCAATATTTGTATCCACGGGCCCTCTACCCCCATCGTGGTATCTAAAAAGTAGGCTCCGCCCATTCTCATGGTCGCAGTCTAGCTGGAAGACGACGACTGGCAGGCCTCGGAGCGTATGGCACAGTTTGAGCACCGAAATGAGCTCTGGGATCATGTCCGACAGCAGAGCACTCAGCGGCCAGTCCGGGTCCTCTGCCAGCTCAGGCAGCACACTTTCCACCTCGTCCGTGGCCTGCGAATAGAGGAAATCTATCCCGGTGCCGGATAAAGACTCGTCGGACCAGAAGAGTCGGAAGTGGTATTTAGCTGGGAACGAGCCAGGCCCTGCGTTGTCGCTGAACATGCAGCATCTCATGAGAAACATCTTGATACAGCCCACTGTAGCCTGATTGAGGTCCTCTATCGCCGTCTCCTCCTGGAGGTCCGGAAGACTCCATCTGTACAGGCTTGCCGCTTCCTGGATGAAAGCAGGCTGCTGCTCCAGTGCCTCGCAGATTGTGTCGATCAGCACTGTGCTCCGGCCACCCTCTATCGTGATCCGGCGCTTGCTGCGGGAAGCCTCCTCCAGCCAGGCCCGCGTCAGTATATGCGGGGAATCCCCTTTAAGAGACTTAAACGCATCGTATAGTGCCTTGGCGCGCACCTTGAGCTCGCTCCTAGACTGCAGGTTGATACCGTCTAGAAAAATGTCACGGCAGACGGCGTCGTAGTACGTACTCATGACCTTCTTTGGCGGAACGTCGAGGTAGTCGGTGCTCAGAGTCCGGCGGGGGAAGTGACACGTGAAGAGCTGCCGTACTCTCTTTTCGTTGCTCATGTGGTTCTGGCGATGAAACGAGGCGACGTAACGGACCCCGCCCTTCTCTGGCTGCGCCTTCTGGGCCGTCGGCGGCACCCAGAGCGTGGAACGAGATTCGCCCAAAGATGAGCTGGCATTGGCCCTTGGCTTTCGTGAGGCCTGTCGGTTGGGCATCTTCGTACAGGCGGTAGAGGTTGATGATGTGGCAGAGAACCGGACCCTCGACATGGAGACTCATCTCATGGGGGTCGAAATCAGCAGATGGCAGCTCCCAGTCGACAACGCCATGTCCTGGGCGGATGTTGAGCACATGGAGGAGACGCGCCCATTCAAACAACGACTTGCAGACATCTCTGCGGTCAGGCAAAGCCCAGCCTTCCTCGGTAGCCAGATGCACCTCGAACTTCTCCCAGCGCAGGGCGGGCTGCCGCCAGCTGCCGCCAGCTGCCGCCCTCAAACGCCTCATGCGCCCACTCGCCGAGGTCGTTTCTTGGCCGTCGGTTGGCGCGGAAGCCGCTCAGAGGCCCCGTGATTGCAGAGACACCGCGGCCCAGAAGGTCGAGGACGGCATTGATGTCTGCCACCGTGCTCTGAACTAAAGTGGTGCCGGACGCGGTGGTAGCAGTTGGAGCCGCATCCGACCTGCCGGTAGACCGAGTAGCGTTTCCCGTCGTCAAGGCCATGTTTGACGAGATTGACGTTGTAGGCGTTCAAGAGACAGAAGAGAGCTTCACTTATATCGAGTCGTATCTGACACAGGCTTTGCTTCGGAAAGTGGGCGACGGGCAGAGAATGGACTGTTGGGCATCAATCTTTCGTGACTTTTGCAAGCCAGCATCGGATAGTTATATCATGTATAAAAGGAGTCCTTTGACGACGCCTGCTGTCAGCAGGACAATCCAATCCCGAGACGGCGCCTCACTTGTTCGACTCCTTGTCGGGCGGCAGAGTCTTGCGCGGCCAGTCCGGGCAGATGTCGATGCGATCGCGCGGCCACCAGAACTCGCAAAAGACGAGGAGCAGGTAGTCGACGATGACGCAGAGACAGAAGAGCTTTCCGGCCCAGATGCCGCAGCCGTAGTAGCGCTTGAGGCGGTCGATGAGGGCGAAGCTCTGGACGCCGGAGCGGCCGCGCGTGGCGCTCCAACCGCCGTTGGCCGGAGCCGAGGCGGTAGCCGTGGCCGCAGCAGCCGCCGTCGTGGTTGCTGCCGTGGCGGTCTCTGTTGACGTGCTTCTACCACCGCCGGCGGCGGCACCTCCGGCTGCGCTGGCCGTACCACCGCTGAGGCCGTACCCATAGAACTCAGCCTCGGTGATGGCGCCGGTGATGCCGTTGTAGACGCGTTCGGTGCGGGCGGCGACGTTGGTCCACGAGTACATGGCCTGGACCTGGTCGTGGAAGCGCTCGGTGCGGACCTTGTTGGCGCGCAGGGCAGCGATGGCGCGGCCGGTGGCGGCCACGAGGTCGTCCTCTTCCGGGCGGGCGAAGACGGTCATGTGTGAGGGCAGGACCTCGGGGATGCCACCGACCTGGGTGCAGACGACGTAGAGGCCGCAGCTGGCAGCCTCGACGATGACGGTGCCAAAGGCCTCCGTCAGCGACGGGTGCAGATAGATATGGCCGCGTACCATGACGTCGCGCACCTCTTCGTGGCGGACGGGTCCGAGCATCTCGACGCGGTCCTGCAGCACGTTCTGCTCGATCATCTGCTTCAGATCGATGGCCTTGGGTCCGGACCCAGCGATGACGAAGCGCGTGTTCGGGTGGCTCGCGAGGATGCGCGGGATGGCCGCCACCAGCAGGTCGGTGCCCTTGTTGTAGAACAGGCGCGAGATGACGACGATCGTGATGGGGTCGTCAGGGCCGAGCTGGTGTGCCGGCAGCGGTGACTGCTGCTGTTGCTTGTCTCGGCCTTTGGGGCCGCCGTTGTGGGCCAGCGGCATAAAGTTCTCGGCCACGAGGGCGTTGGGGATGACGGAGACCATCAAGGGGTCAAGCGAGGCGCGCAGGACCGTGTTCTCCTTGCTGGTGTAGACAGATACAATCAGCCACACGACAACACAACACAACACAACACACACAACTCACCAAGTGTGGCTTACGCAGATGACGTGGTCGACGTCGCTCAGCGAAAACTTGAGCAGCTTGTTGGCCAGGATGCTGGTGGCGTCGGCAAAGCCAAAGAGCGAGTGGTCGGTGAAGACGGTACGCAGGCCCATGGTGCGGGCGTGCAGGATGGCCTCGTGGCAGAGGTTGCTGAGGCTTCCGTGGCCATGCACGATGTCGATCTGCTCGCGCAGCACGATGTTGCGGAACATGGGGAAGAAGGAGAAGACGGTCGGAAAGGTGGTGGAGCGGTAGATGACAAAGTACGGCACGTAGTACACCTTGATGCCGTTCGTCAGGTAGCGCACGCCCTTGCGGTCCGGATACTCGTGCGTGATGATCACCACCTTGTGGCCACGGTCCACCAGCTTGCTCGACACCTGGTAGATGTGGCTCTCCACCCCGCCCGGCTGCGGGAAGAAAAAGTCGCTGACCATGGCGATGTTGTACGTGCGGCGAGCCATGGCGGGAGGGCGGAGGGGGGTCGCCAATGTCGGGGTCGCCTGGTCCTCATCGAGATGCTTTTCTGGCTGAGAGGAGAGAGGAAGCCGAGACAGCTGCACGTGTTCTTGCTGTTTAGGTTGCGCACAGACCAGAATTATGGTAGGTCGCTGTTGCTGTCGCTGTAACGCTAGTCTGCACAGTACAAATTACACAGTATGTCGTTTCTTTTCCTCTTCTATGTCTTCTTTGTGCCTCCGCCGTTGCGCTCGGCCGCCGCCTCTTTGCCGAGCTGCTCCAACGCGGCCTCGTACGCGGCCATGCGTGCCTTGCTGAAACGCCCGGCGCTGACCGTTTCGGTCTCCGTTTCCGTTTCGGACTCGCTGTCCTCGTCTTCCTCGCCCACCACCACCTTGGCCACCTTGCCGCTGCGCCGCACCACCGACAGGACTGTCCGGCCCGCCTTGCCGCCCTGGCCGGCCACTTCGGGCCAGAACCAGCCGGCCTCTTTCTTCGTGAAGAGCGTCCAGGCGTGGCCCGGCCGGCCGGCACGCGCGGTGCGACCGACGCGGTGAACATAAAACTCGACGCTCGGCGGCATGTCATAGTTGATCACGTGATCGAGCTGCGCCAGATCGATGCCGCGGGCTGCCAGGTCGGTCGCCACGAGGATGCGCAGCTGCCGGGCCGCAAAAGCGCGCAGCGTGCGACGACGCTCCGACGTCCGCGTCGTCGACGTGATCGTGCCAACCAGCTTGGCCAGCTGTGGTGGCAGCAGCAGCGCCAGCAGACGCGCCAGCCGCAGCGCGTTCTCGTTGGATCGCGTGAAGATGAGGGCCGTCGTGGCAAAGGTCTTTGTGGGTTTGGAGTGGCTGGAGTGGCTGGAGAGGCTGGAGTGGCTGGAGTCATCACTGTCGCTGCTGTCACTGTCGTCCTCGCTGCTCTCACTGCTCTCCTCTCTGCTGCTGCTCTCGTCACCCCCCTCCACCCCCTCGTTGATCACCTCCATCAGTCCGCTGTCGTTCAGCAGGTCCACCAGGTACAGAGGCTTCTGTGACTCGTCCCGCACCTTGATGGCCGACTCGCGCAGACGTCGCGGCAGCACGTACTCGGCCGCACCGCTGCTGTTGTGGATGCCGTCCTCGCCGTCCGGCCGCGTGCCTTTGAGCACGACATGCCGCGGCCGGCTCAGCCGCAGGCTGCCGAGGCTGCTGAGGTCGCGCGTCATCGTGGCGCTGAGCACGACCTTGCGCACGCCGCTCTCGGCCGAATCCGAGAAGTCGCGGGCGCCAAGCGGCGCTTTGCCTGGCCTCTCCAAACGCCCCAGCACCTGCGTCAGCCACTGCTGGTAGCTCTGGCCGAGCAGCTTGTCGGCCTCGTCGACCACCAGCCAGCGGACGTGGTCGAGCGCGAAGCCGGCCGTCGACCGGAGGTGCTCGACCAGACGGCCGGGCGTCGTCACGAGGACGTCGACGCTGGACTTGTATCGGATCACGTGATCCGGCAACAAGACAGACGACGTCGATTCAGACACCCAGTCGGTCCAGTCGGTCGTGCTGCCGCCATCCGTCGCTCCCACCAACGGCCACCGCTGTCGCTGACGCAGCGCCGCCCGGTAGCCCGCCGGGTCGTAGACCTGCTCCTCCTCGACCAGGGCGGCCTGCTCGCGACGCAGCGACTGGTTGCCCATGGCCGCACCGATGCGCACACGCCGTCCACCCGCACTGCCGGCCGAGAAGGCCCGCGCACACGTCTCGCACACGTCGTGCACCTGCTGCACCAGCTCGCGCGTCGGCACGACGATGATGGCCCGCAGCCGTCGTCCAGACAGGCTGCTACCACCTCCACTCAGATCCCGCACCAGAGGCAGAACATATGCCAACGTCTTGCCCGAACCCGTCGCTGCCGAGATCACCAGGTCGCCACGCCGCTGCTGGCCGGCCGACGGTGGCAGCAGCATCGGGATCACCGCTGTCTGCACCGCAAAGGCGTCGGTCCAGCCACGCTCTGCCAGCACGCGCTGCACCTGCTCGTCGTCGATGCCCAACTGCCCAAATGATGCCCGCGTGTCGGCCGACACCCGCACCGGCTCGGCTAGCCACCGTGGCTGCGTGTCGTACGTCGGCCGCGTCGTTCCCGCTGCCACCGGCTCCGGCTGCGGCAGCGGCTCTAGGCCGTGCAGCTCCTGCGGCTGTGACGACACCTCTGCCTCACCTTCTGCTGCTGCTGCTGTGACCGCTTCTTCGCTCCCCTCGGCTGCCCGCTTCTTCGCCCGCTTCAGCGACTTTTCCTTCTTCTCCAGCAGCGCCTTGAATCGCACTGGCATCTCCTTCTCGTCTGGCAACTCGGCCTCCTCTTTCGCTGTCACTGCAGACTCCTCATTATCTTCTGCTGCTGCTGCTTCCTGCTTCTTCTTCTTCTTCTTCTCCTTCACCTCGTCCTTTGGCTCTGCTTCCTCGAGCTTCTTCTGTTCTTCGGCCTCGGCTGGTTCGCTGGTCTCGTCCTCTGCATTCGCCCCCTTGGACTTGCGCTTCCGCTTTCGCTTCTTCTCCTTCTCTGCCGGTGCTGGTGATGCCATCACTGTGTCCTCGTCCGCAGCTTTTGGCAAGTCCTCTGTCGTCTCCTCTTCACCGTCCTTCTCCTTCCCGGCTTTCTTGTTCCGACGTTTCCGTTTCTTTGCCGTCTTGTCTTCATCGTCTGCCGTAGTCTGTTCCACCTCTTCTCTCGCCTCCTTCTTCAGCCGCTTTGCCGATCGCTCTGCTGTAGTGTCTTGTGCACTGCTGATCACTGCAGCCTGGAAGGGAGAAGCCACAACATCGTCGTCGTCATCAAACACAATCTTTCTCTTCTGTGGCGGCGGTGGCGGCGGCGGCTGCACCACTGCTGGGGGAGCATGGCGCGCATTGCTGTGGAGAGCCCTGGCGAAAGATGCCGCTGGTGTGGCTGCCGGTGTAGCTACCGGTGCAGCCACCGGCGCTGTCTTCTTGGGCGGTATGTACCGGGCATACATCTTGCTGCCGTTGAATTGCGTCTGTAGACAGAGGTATTAGTTGCAAATACATTCGATCTAGCAGAAAAAAATAGAGAAAGACTGGTTCTGCCGTTATTCTGCCCAGACACACCGCCTATTTTTTCGACTTCTTATCGATACGAGTGACGACGAACGACAAGACAACCACAACCAACTACGGACATTATAAATCTACAAGATGCCATGGCTTTCTGTTTCTCTATAGAATCGTTTGTTGCCTTTCTAATACGGGTTTTCCGCGAAGTTCCTGCCCCCAATTGTCGTCGGACCAATGTTCCAAGTCCTGCTTCATCCAAATCCCACGCCCTAACCCATCACTGTCTCCCAGCCGTTCTCAATCATGACGTCCATCCAGTACACGTCTGCCTCACTCTCGGCCGCTGCCCGACACCTACCCACGCCCTGTCCGGCCACGGCCAGTGACCGGAGCGTGGCCTGCCGATCCATCTGCGCCCACGTCTCCTGCACAATGTTGACACACATCGTCATCGGTTTCGGTGGCAGCAGGTGCAAAAACAGCTGCAGTCGGCTGTGGATGAAGCTGCGTGCTCGGGCCACCTCGACCGCCTCCTTATTGAGGCCCAACAGCGACGCCCGACCGCTGTGTCCACCATTCTCGCCACCCGCATTCCGCAACTCGCTCGACAGCGCCACCAACAAGAACGGCTGGAACACCCGCGTGCCCGATTCCACCGGCAGCGTCCGCAGCATGTCCATCGTGCGCAGCGTGTATGTCGTCAGCCAGCGCCGGCACAGCGCCGGCGTGATGGCTGTGCCCGCCTCCAGCCCAAAGTTGTAGTAGCTGCCGCTGCCGGCGCTCCGCTCACGCCCCAAACGCGCGCTCAGCAGGTCCGGGAACACGTGATACAGCTGGATCAGCCCCATGTGCCTTATGAGTTCTGCCAGCGTCAGCAGATGCCACACCGGCGTGTTGCCGTCCTCCGTGTCCTTGACCGCGTGCTCTGCCGGGTGTGAGATCCCTAGAAGGTGCGCCTCCAGCTCCCGCGCCATCTGCATGTCCTGCTGCAGCTGGCTGATGTGTGCCACCGATGCGAACCGGTGTGCAAAGTCAAACTTGCGCTGCCGTCGCAGCAGCCGCCCGACCTTTTGTACCGTCCGCTGCGTCTCACCCGCAAAGCCCGTCCACGGGTGCGGTGTCGGTGGTGGCCGTGGTCGCGGCAGTGGCAGTGGCTCCTGCCCGTCCTCGTCTTTGTCCTGTTCGCGTTGCTGTTGCCGCTGTCGCTGTCGCTGTTGCTCTCGCTGTCGCTGGCCCCTCTCTCCAGCCCAGCTGTTTCGCTCTCGCTGCCGGCTGATCGAGCTGGTGCCGAAGATCCGGTCGGCCAGCAGGTGGGAGTCAGGTGTCCCCGGAAGCGTCTCGTCCTCGGTCAAAAAGGCCAGCTGCATCTCCCAGTACTGCATCGACTCGTAGAAGAAACGATAGTTCCTGCAGCTGTCCCCTTCGCGAAATACCGATGCCGGTGCCATGGCGAGCCGCTCGGCGATCTGCTGGAAGAAAGGCAGGCCGAGGTCCTTGCTGTCGTGCCAGCTAGCTGTGCCGCCCAGCATCAGCACCGCCAGCATCGTGTTCGTGTCCCACGTCTTGGTCTTGGCCAGGATCCGCGTCGCCTTCTGCCTCAGTTGACGTCCTACTGGCGCAAGCTGTGGGAAGTCACGCAGGAGACAACCGGCCGCCATGCTCTGCGCCGTGCAGTTGATAATCTCCGACGACGACCATAGGTGCACCACTGTCGTGCGGAACGGGTTCATCCGTCCGTCGTAGCAAGAGTAGATCTTGGCTGTCTCCTTGAAATAGAACTCCACCAGCACCGTGCCGATGTCGTTGATCGACAGCGCCAGCGGCGATGGCGACCGCGCCACCTGATACGAGACCGAAGAGCTCGATCGCCGCGATGGCAGCGTGTATGGTGACAGAGGCTCGTCGTACCCTCCTGCTGCCGGAATGCTCCTGGAAAAGTCCGCCCCCGAATCGTCGTCGTCCACCAGTACGCTGTCGTCCAGCTGTGCGGCTGCCACCATCCCGCTTGGTTGCAGATCAACGCCCGGCGACTCGACAACTTGCGGCGCTATTTTTGGTGACCAGCCGCGCCACAAGTCGTCGATGGTGACATCGCTCAGCGACGAGAAGAGCGTGGCCATCGGCTGATGCTGGATCGACGGCCCGGACAGTCCGGTCACCGTGGACAGTGGCTCGGCATATGATGCTGGTGCGGCCGGCGTTGCTGCTGCTGCTGTCGTGTCGGCGAGAGACAACATGCCGCCCAGAAACATGTCCGTGCCCTGCGACTTGCGCTCCGCTAAAAAGGCGCTGTCCAGTCCCATGTAGAAGTCGGGTACATCTGACGCAATGGCCGGGTCCATCTGGTCAAACATGTCGAGATAGGCAGGGTCCCACCTGTGGCCGTCGTTCTGCCCAGCGCTGTCCGACGGTTGAGCTGTAATGGGCAGCGAGATATGGCCGGTCACAGCGTCTCCACCGAGTGCTGGGAGCTCGTTGGTGTCGGACGAGGACGTCAGAGAGGCCGGCGACGTCTCTAGCATGTCATTCGGCGGCGACGACGACCGCGACCGCTGCTGTGGCCGCTGCTGTGATAGTGCCGAGAGGTCTGAACGTGCCGAGAGGGCGGATGGAGATGGTGCGGGAACTGGGACTGAAATTGGAACTTGGGATGCGACTGGCTGAGGCCCCGGCGTGACCGGGATAATCTGCAGCAGCTGCTCGGTCGACGGCCTAAACGCGGCAGCAGTCACCTTGGCAGCGTGGGGTGGGCCTGGCTTGGTGACGGCGGCTGGATTGGCCACGCTGTGCAGCACCTCGTGCTTGTCGGACCACCGCAGCTTCTGCTCATAGCCGGGGCATTTGGTGCCCACCCGTACGCAGCGGTTACACTCTGGGTGGCGCTCATCACATCGAACCTGGGAAAGCGTCAGAAGAAGGAAAAAGGAAAAGTACACCAGAAAAGAAAAAGAAAGAACTCACCCGCTGCTGCTTGCACCGTGCACAACCGTTGCGCGAGTACCCATGGTATGCGCGGGCCCGCACGGTGCCATCAGCCCTGGTTCTAGCCAACAGCGTCTGCTTGATCCTCGTCTCGGCCATGCTGGCCTAGCTCGAGAGGCTTGCACGGTCAAGACAGACGTCTGCACTCAAGGTGCAAAACGGATGACGTGCGAAGCGGGGCACCGGGAGAAGGGGGCCCCGGTATGATGAGAAGGGAAATATAACCCGACGAGACGGGCTCGAGACGAGACAGAGCGAAATACGTGGTGGGCAGGAGGGGAAAAGAAAAAGAATAAAAGAAAAAGACGCAAGCCTGGCGCCGAATGCGACAAGACGCTTGGCTTGCGGGTGCCGGAGAGGAGAGAGACGGGGGCGCTCTGCAGTGATGTTCTTCTCGCGTAGTGTTGCCAAAACACGCCTGAACAAACGGTCTTCTGTCGACGGCGAGAGAGAGAGAGGTGAGGGATGCTTCTCCGGCCGAGATATCGACAGCGAGGAAGTAGGAGGGGCCAAAGTGGATCCACGTGACGATAACGATGGCCAGAGCCTCCAAGAAACGGGCGAGAAAGCCCCGATGTGGGCACCGAGACGAATGTTCTTTCCTAATGAGGCAAAAAAGATCGATTCCTCCGTACAAACAGTGGGTCGCTGCTCCCTGTAAGATACGCTGCCGGTGCGCTGTGATTCGTCCACAGAAGACCCAGGACGTTCTGCAACGACATCGGGATGTATCTTGTCTTCACGCTCCATATATGCTGGCACGGACAACTCTAACTCTGTCAAGGTTGAGGCACAAGTGACTCTAATATAACAACAGGGCAGGCCATCATCCCTGTAGCCGTCTGCTAATACAGACCGTCCATCTGTATCGCCCGGCCAGCCTAAACATATTACATAGAAAGGGTGATCGCAGAAACGATATGTCAATAAGAGCAATGCTTGCTGCGTGGCACATGCCCCAATGGCGGCCACGGAAATTCATACCAGGCAAAAATCGGTCAGCTCATTCAGCCCGACCGTTTCCCTAGCTAGCCCACCTTGATAGCCACCCCTATAGGCCTCGTGCGAGACGCCGTCTCTTCGTACCCGAGCTGTCGCCACCATCGGCCGCAGATCCTTCAGCTTCATCTTCTGCGCCGTCCTGGGGGCCGTGGGCTTCGTCGTCCTCCGTCGCGTCTGCACCATCTCCATCGTCCACGTCCGGTTCTGCATCCGCATCCCCGTTCCTCTCGACGTCTGCACCCACCTCCAGTCGTCTTCCCCCACCTCCTCCATCCACGGACAGACCAAGCCCCCTAGCACTAGGCGGCGGCTGCGGCACGCCACGCTGCCTCTCGGCCGAGCGCATCTCGCTAAGAAGCTTCTCCACCTCAATGTACATCCCACGAGTGTCGTTCACCACGCCGTCTTCGTCCACCTTGTAACGCGCGCTGTTGCCACTGACGTCGGTCGTCCCCGTCTCCTCTTCCGTCGCCTCGCTCTCCATAAAAGTCGGGCCGGGCCCGCGGTGTGAATCTGGGTTGTACATGATCGCGTTGGCAAACATGTGCACTAGCTCGCACTCTAACTGGCTGCTGTTGATGATGCCGCGCGGGGGCACCAGCTCCTCGCTAATCGGCAGCCACAAGCTGCTACTGCTAGACTGCTCCGACTCTGGCAGCGCTGCAGCCGCCGCTGTGGCCGCCTTGTTTCCCTGCATGATCGCCATTCGCACCATTTTCAGGTCCACCGGGTGCCGCACGATGCTGTCGTAGCCCGGCGCGTCCCGGTCTCGGATCTTGTGCGCGAACATGTTAGCATTGCGGTGGCTGCTGATCTGATCCAACGCCGAGGCGCTGATCTTGGGAAAGCCTCTCATCCACAGCACGTGCGTAGGAGGTACCGCCGGGCCTAGTAGTCGTCGCCGCATCAGCGACGACAGCGTCGACTTGTCGGGCGACGCGAAGTCCACCGAGTCTTCGCGCTTTCTCTTGAGCGGCCTCGTTGAGGGTCCACTGGGCGATGCTGTCGAAGACTCATTCGCCGCACCGCCCTCCTCCGCCGTCGTCTCGCCAATGTCGTCAAATGCCCTGGGTGTAGAGGCCTCGTGCTTGATGTTGGGATGTGTCGCGTGCCCACTCTCGGCCACTGGATCTACCGGCGGTTTGGGATTCCGCGGTGGCCGACCACGGGGCCGACTCCCTGTTGTTTGTGGCCTCTTTGGCTGTCGATGGTGTCGTTGTGTCGACTCAGCTCCCATCGATCGGCTGCTTGAACCCATCACTGGGCTTAGCGGCTCATACGCCGGACTAGCTATGCCGCCTACATCTGGTCCAGGCGTAGACGGTGTAGGCTCGTTTGACTTCCACCGCGTGCCGCTTCCGCGAGGAAGGAAGCCTGCCAACGACACGTGTGCCGGCGTGTGGGGCAAACGGGGGCGTGATGGTTGTGACTGTGACGGTGTCGGCGTCACCGAGCTGCCAGGCGTCTGCACATGCTGGGGCAGTAATGATCGGTTGGTATGTGGAGCAGGTATTCCTTTGGTCAAAGTTGAGGGAGCTGGAGAGGTTGTGGCGGGTGGGGCAGACTCTTGGAGCACACCAGATACATGAGAACCTTGGCGTTGTGCATGTGCATGTCGGTCTGGCTGAGGCTGGATCAAGATGTGTGATGGCTTCACAGGGGGTAGAACATAGCGCGGGGCTTCTGTCCGCACTTCTGCTGATATCTGTGGTGTCGCTGTTTGTGTTGGCGGCTGCAGAGCAGCATGTGGCACGGGTAGGGGAGCAGGAGCAGAAGCTGGAACAGGTTTCGGAAATCCAGAGCCAGCCCGAGGAGTAGGCGTAGATGGCTGTGTTGGACCTTGCGCCGCAGCTGGGGGTGGCAGTTTGACCTGGCCGGTCGATTGTGATGGCTGTTGAGCCGGCTGTTGGGGTGGAAGCGGTTTCTGTGGTGCGGTAAGGGCCTGTGCCGACTGTATCGGGATCGGTGCCTTCTCTGCCGTTCCTGGTTGTACGTCCGGTGGTGTTTGGCTGCGTGGTTTGCTAACCGGGCCAGGTGCGATAGAAGCAACGAGTCCTGCTGGTGAAGGTGTAGCAGTTCCTTGAGGCTGTAAAGGTGCGGGCGGATGTTTGGAAGAAGGCCTTGGCTGTGGAATTTGAGGGATGTGAACAACAGGTCCCGACCCTGGTGTAGGTGTGGTTGTTTGATGGGGTTGAGGTGGTGATGGTCGAGTCTGGGATATCTCTGTTGGAAGGGGAACACTCTCCGTTATGGTATGTGGTGCAGCTAGTGGAAAGGTCTCTAAAGGCGGAGGTTTCTGGGCGTCTGGTGTAGTAGTCGATGAAGGAGCACTTTGTGGTTTTGCAGGCGGAGTGGGCTGCTGTTGCTGAGTTCCTGCAGCTGGCAGGATTGTCGCGGCGGGCGTTGCGGCGGGTGGTGGCTTCGGTACGTCATCATTCTGTGCTTTGCCATCTGCCAGTCGAGGTGCTGTTGCTAGCGGAGCGGCCGAAGTCGTCCCGTTGGTGCCAGTCGGACTCTTCACAGCATTTGCGGAGACCACTTTCGCTTGTCTTTCCCGTCCTTCTTTCTCTTTCTCCTTCTCTTCTTCTGTTTCGAGATCCCGGATATCGGCCTGTAGCTTCCCGATCTTGCGTTCATCGTCGTGGATCGAATCGCAAAGGCTGCTTCGGTAGTGATTGTACAGACGAAATCCTAGCACAGGCAGGATTTCAAAATGGTGGTACAAATCGGTCAGTGCTAAGAGGGTTGGACTGGGCAGCTTGCGCTTCTTGGAGTTTGGAGAGAGGTTCCCGGCGCCGGAATTCGCTGCAGATCCGGAAGCCGGCGAAGTGCCCCCATTGCTCCGGTATTGATCCTCGACTTTCAGCTCTTCCCGCAACAAATGCAGGAAGAACTGCTGAAGCGACTCGGAGCTCAATCGGTCGGCATTATAGCTTTTGTCGCTGCGAATGTAGCTATTGTTTCGGAGGGTGGCCGAGATCTGGACAAAAGCTTCGGAATCAATACCACGCTGGCAGACGGACTGGTAGAGCAGCAGACACTCGAGAGGCGTAAAGGAGAAGGCAGCGGTATTCATGCCCCGAATCACACCTCGTCGGAAGTCGAGGGGCGCAGCTTCGCGACTCTGTAAAAGGTGAAGGGGCGCCACGATCTAAATGCATCGCAAGTCCTCTGTTAGCATTGATAATGGAGCATGAAAATTAACAGAGCTGGTGGTAGAGGGCCGATGGTGGTGGCTGAATCGGCAAGAAAGGCCGGATGAAGTTGGCCAACGCGGCTAAAATGCATATCGAAGAGCGCGAACAACGCAGATCAGGGAAGGGGGACACGCGTACCAAGGGTCCTGACGCGCAGCGCACGGGTTGGCGGGCTGGCGGTCGATGGGTTTCGGATGGCGGTATCGATAACGATGATGAAAATTTTTGCTGCGCGTCTGCTGCTGTCGATTCCGAATGGGCGTGCTCGTATGGCCATCAAATGAGGCAAAAGATGGGAGAAAAATCTGCGGTGTTGTCTCTAAAGTCACGTGATTGTACGGGATCGAGAGTACGGGAAAGAAGGATGAAAGAGCACTGAATCAGGCTGGTGACCCAGAAAGTTTAGTTCACTACTCTTGTTACCTAATTTTGCGCCACTTCCTTTTTCGGCAGCCCGCTGGGTGGCCTTGCTAACGATACAGAAACCACGAACACGCAGAGAGATGGCTTACGAACTGCCCGCCTAAACCGCAGTAACAGTCGAAGGAAGATGATTAAAGGCAAAGTTCTCATGACACATTCGCTTCTCGCAGGTTACGTGCGAACGGGTGACTGCGACACTAAGGCAGACAAAACTAGGTCAGCCTCGGCCGTGATGGCCAGATGGGGAGACGTGCAATAGTAAGGGAAACGAAAAAGGTAGCCCGATTATCCCGTAATCGTATTTCGGATGCAGGCAAACATTTTAGGCATGGCTCCGTGGTTTTGAATTTTGCTACGTAAAATAGTATGCAAAGCAACGGGTTATGTGGTTGTAACATGGCGCGTCGCAATAATGAGAAACTATTGGCGCAAAAGTCTCACACAGATCTTGCTTTTTGGTTCAAAGGCTATTGCTGATATGCGGTCCTGCACGGACCGCATGCAGCGGTGGAATGGCAAGCTCTTTGAGTATCTTGCATAGTACTCCGTACGGGTAGAATCGACACTTTTAGCAAAAAAGGGGCCGTGTTTCAATCAGAAGCAAGAATCATAGATCGTGGTACGGTTAGTGCTATCGCCATGCCGGCCTGCCTTGGTGATGTCGTGTTTGCAACCTTATCATCCAGGGAGAACTACGTCGTATGTACTCCGACGAGAAGATCTTTTCCGCAGTTGTACGACGTAAGGGCCAAGCAGCTGCATCGCAATTGGCCTACGGCTACGAGCATGTGTACGGAGTGCGTGACAAGGCATCGGCTGCGATTACCCTGCTTCCATACGGCTGATGCAAGCGGGGAAAAGGCGTCATAGGGCGACAAGACTCGCAGGATCAGGATGGTGCATGTGAATAAGAACATGTCATGCAAATCGGCACAAAGGACGGTACGTCGTGAAATACTACTAGTTATGTAGAGAAAGGGCACAAGAAAAGGAGAACCCTGCTTAATTGAGCCAAGCCCGTTTAATGCGCTCAGGCAGGGGGGAGGGTCTTGTATCTACGAGGGAAATTGTGCTAATAATCAATAGGATTACAGAATGCAATGGGCGTCCATTGGCGGCGATCTGTACCAGCGCAAGGGGAAGGGGAAGTGGACACTGAAAAGGGGAAATGCTCGACGAGCCAAAGCCAGAAAAAAGGTAAAATTGGCCCTACATAAAAATCGGTAGATAAAATAAATAAAACCGTAAAATCGCAAAACCGCAACACAGTGAAACAGAGTGGTGCAGTGACTTCTGCATAGCGGCTCTCGTGCTCCTTCCGGACTGCTGGCTCGTTGCCCGAGATACATCTATCTGGAACATCCCGCGTATTTCTGTGTTAGCGATTTCCTAGTGGCTTTGTTGGTTGCTCACCTCTCTTCACCTCCGGCCTCGTATCTTAGACACACCTCCATCTCCCATCTCACTGCCTCGACAAAGCTCTACAGCGCTATTGCGGGTGTGAGTGGTCCATTTAGCGGGGACCATCATACTTAGCAACAGGCAGTGGGGTCTTCTCCTTGGCTACTGCTGCTGCTGCAATTCTACGGCTTCTCCTTTCTCTCAGTGCCCGCATCGACGCTCGTCTACATAGTAAGATACGAAAACGGCATACACCTGTCTTGGCCTCGCCCGGCTTCGCATCCGAATTTTCTTCTGCAGTTTCTGTCGTCCGTTTCTGGCGACAATCCACCAACAGAAAAGGCTCTGCGCCCGCTCTCGTCCCCGCCCTCAGCCTTCTTTCCGCCTTCCGCCTCGTTGCCTCTCGAAAGACACAACATGACTCTTTCCGACGAAGAGCTTGATCGTGACTGGAAGCCCAGTGGGCGCCGGCCCCAGTCGTATGCAGTTCCCTCCGGTTTCCCCATATACTGTCCTCTTCTCCCTGGGGACATGTAAACCCCGAACGATGCTGATGATGGCCTCTCTTCTAGAACCATTGCGCGCTCCTTCTCCCTGGAGCTGATGGACATATTTCGTATTGAAAACAGTGTTGCCGACTTAGACGAGCAGGTAGACAAGCGGTGAGCAATCCTCCCCCCCCAGGGTCCCCCCCCCCCCCCCGCCCCCCCACTCACCGCCC
>JANSMG010000129.1:0-20639 GCA_029299265.1 Leptographium wageneri | reverse complement strand
TGTCCACATCAGACCACCATGTCGGCCTCACGAATATCTCATGTGGTCTGCGGCCATGAGCACCGTCACTACAGCCTCAGCAGCTTTTAGAACTTGCAACAGCGTAGTGTTTGTGGTGTCTGGTGTATATCATTCCGATTGACATCTGTGACGAGGAGGACGATGATTTGGTGTGCTCCAACGTGCTTCAGCTTCGTTGCTGTCAAATGAAGGCTTTTTGATAAAAACAATTCGGTCGCAAGACGATATAAAAGGAGAACGTGTTCCAACTCCAAGTCCCTTAATTGCAAGAAAACTGCAATGAATATCTTACTTTTTGCCCGAACAGCTGACGCGATTCGCTCTTGTCAAAGCGTACGAGTACGACGTCCGTACAAAGCATGTATCTAAAGATGCTGTCCGACGTATCTTACGTACTCTGTAAATTGTGACCTACATATTGACCACCTTTTGGGCTAATACCTAGTACGGAGTACGGAGTACAAGGTAGTAAAGCAAGCCATACATGTAAGATATCTTACAAAGCAGTCTGTTCTCTGTTCTCGCCGTTAGATTGACGGGCCTCAATTTTCTGCATGGCGTTCTGTTGCCAATAGGAGATGTATCTTACTCTGTACCCCGTAGGATACGTCGGCGTTAAACACGAGATGGCCTGTGCAAATGATCCACACAAGTAAGATACTTACGTACCGAGTACTCTGGGGATTCATCTTTTTCGTACGGAGTACTCCGTATATCTTATGAGTAAGATACGAAGTACTTTATACAGGTATCTTATATACGGGAGCGGTGCATTGCGTAGGCAGAAGTCGTAATCTTCAAACCAATTTTTAAAAATGTGGCTAGGTACGGAGCATAACGGAGCATAGATCGCCGATGGGCTAACTAAATGATCTTGGTGCGGCTGGCACCGCCCATAATATGGAGACTATCTTATTACTGAGAGGCCCCACCGAGCCATACGACGTAGAATTCGGGGGCTGGGAGGGGAGAGGCCCAGCCACCAGCGTTTCTACGCACTATAAGAATTTTGCATTCCAGCTGAGAGCTAAACCAACTCCTGTCGACCCTAACTCTCGTCTCAAGGCAACCACAATGAGTATAACACTTCAGTACCCAAGCAGCGGCGCTGCGCCGCCCAAGAAAACTCGCCAGCGATATCGCCAAGGCTCAGACGATGCCGACGTCTCGCCTTCACGCAGACAACGACCCTCTCCTCCTCATCCGAACTCTTTCTCCAACCAGCCATTATATTCCGAGCCTCTCGACTACGCTGGGGGGACTTTTCCCAGCCAACCTCAGCACCAGCCGGCCCCGGCCGGAGATCGCCGACGAGGCCTCCCCATGGACCCGAATGTTTCCCAAGCACGGGAGGCCCAAGCGCCCCGGCAGCGACCACCATCCTACGAGGCGGGCAGCCGCTCTGCAGAGCAAGCATTGAACCGGAATGCCGATGCGAATGTTGAACAAAGACGCCAGCCACCTGTATCCAACCCACGCACACAACCAGCGGGGGCCAGACCACCCAGCGTCGCATCCAGGCAGCACCAAGCGGCCGTCCCAAACCCCGGTGCCACTATTGAGCGGCTCAAGACACCAAGCGTCATGGAAACCGTTCTTCAACCACTTGGTCGGAAGGTGCAAGAATATAACCGGCTTGTGAACGAAGCACAAGACGAGATCAAGCGTCTGGACGACGAACTTCGTCTGATTCAAACGCGGCGCGACGATGCTCATGCTCGTCTTTTGGATGCACAAACTCGATACGAGGATTGGCAACAACAATATGCAAGTGTCGAACGCACGCTGAAGGGAGAACTGCCACCACTGCCACCATTACAGCACGAGCAGCCAAAGCCGCAAGTCGCAGTAGCTGCTGCTGAACAACTCAATGATGACGATGAATATGATGACGATGAAGATCTACGAGAGCGGCCGTGGTCTGCTAGTCACCAAGGGAGCTTTGCGAGTACCAAATCCAAATCACGGGTGCGGGATCGTTTGCGCAAAAGCATTTTCGGCTCTTGACGTGGCAGCAAAGGGGCACTGCGGGCTCGCAAGATTAGGGAAATGTTATTGACACTATATTTGGGCAATCGTAGAATATGAGACATGACGGATGTTGCAAGACATTTCTTTTGAATTTCTTTTGTGGAATGAACGTGGTCAAAGGGCCTTTATATGCATGTTGTTGGGATTGGCTGCCGTTATACATGTCTTTCGACCATTAATAGCTTTAATCGCTCGCTCTAATGCTTATCATATTTAAAATGAGATAGTTAGTTGATATAAAGAGAACTGGCTGCGTGCTTGCCGGTATGTTGCCGGTGTATTGCGCGCCGAGCTGCACAATATGTCTTATATCTTACCCAGTTGCATCGCCTTTGTCATACGGTCATCGGGGGTAGTCAAGTAAGCTTGGCTTGCAGTGATGAAGCCACACATATGTAATGCGGCGTGAATGGAGTGCGAGGTAACCATCTCGTGTCTTAAGCGCCATAAATATACTGCATCCACCCAAGCAATATCTGGATGGCAGATATTCTTGACCACTCGTGTTCAGCCAAGAGAGATGGATCATTCCGATGGCTACATGAACGTAATGTAGGGTCTTATTATAGACTACTTCTTACGACGTAAGAAGTAAAATATCGTACTCCGGACTACTTACCCCCTTTACGAGTTTCCGGCTTGGGCTGCGCCTACGACAAAGCAAGATATAGATCACTCTGTACCAGCCAACAGATATCTGTAGTGTTCCAAAAATTGACAATGGGAAACACTGATCACGACGGCTCGTCGCGTATGATTCGGGGCAGATGGCGCAGTAAAACAATTTCACTTTATCTTATTTTTTATCTCATATGCTACGGAGATTACTGAACTAAAGCTTTGATAGGCAGAGAAATAGCTTGATTGCCGAGGGCCGAACTTTAGAGCACGCTGGTAAGATACAATAGCTCCCGCCAGCCTTGGCCCGGCTATTGTCAATAGCGGCTGTTTGGTACAATTTAAAGCTCTTGACCGCGTAGATTGCCAACTGTTTGATGGCAAATGCGAAACAGAGGCTTCAATATTCTTCGTCTCATATACATGGCGCCTTTGTCTTAGGGTATGGCACCGCTTATTCGAACTCGTTTTCTTGTGAACTCCTCTTTGGCGGACGTGCCATCTTGGTTGCCAGGCAAAATCTTCTGCCACCAGCGGCGGTTTCGTTCCATGAAAGCAGTGGTAGTTGACGGCAATCAATGCCGTGTCGACTATGAGCACATGATGCCCCAGTTACATGACTATCATGTGCTTGTGAAGCCAGTTGCGGTAGCTCTTAACCCTACAGACTGGCGGCATCTGCGATACGGACGCGCCAAAAATGGCTGCATCGTCGGCTGTGACTACGCTGGCGTGGTCGAATCCGTTGGAAAAGGCGTGACTAAGGCATGGAGCCCAGGCGACAGGATATTTGGATGTGCCCATGGTGCCAACCTCGCTAATCCAGACGACGGCGTGTTTGCCGAGTTTGCTGCTGTTGTTGGTGATCTTCAAATGCGAATACCGGATGAAATGGACTTTACAGACGCGGCGACCCTGGGACTGGGATCTATCACAGTCGGCCAAGGTTTATTTCAAAAAGCTCTGAAGTTGGATTTGCCGGCCTTGACGATAATGAAAAAAGAAATTCCTGTCTTGATCTATGGCGGCGGGACGGCCACGGGAGCGCTGGCTATCCAGTATGCTAGACAGTAAGTAAAATCCTGGAAGACGCCTTTTGCGCAGCAACAGGATCATGACTGATGCCTCCCCCCCCCCGCCTTTCTCTGTTGATCCAGAGGCGGTTACACTGTCATAACCACTTGCTCGAAGCACAATTTCTCTTACGTTGAGAGCCTGGGTGCAGATTTCGCCGTGGATTACCACGATGCAGATGCTGGCGCACAGATTCGCGAATACACTAACAACAACCTATTCCATGCTTGGGATACTGTGAGCGTACCCCAGTCTGCGCAAATATGTGCCGACGCGCTATCCACGCAAAAACATCAAACGCCCATATACGGTACCGTATTGCCGATCGGCAGTCCTCGTGCCGATGTAGAGACGGTATCAACGGTCATGTATACCGTCTTTGGCAAGGAATTTAAATTTGGCCCCGTCGTTGTACCAGCAAGCAAAGAGGATCTCGAATTCGGCAAGACGTTTTCTGCTCTTACAGAGGCATTAGTGGCAGGAGTAAGTGTTGAAAACTGCCAAAGTATATATTCTCCTGGAGGCTAATCAGTGATAGGACCGAATCAAGCCACATACATGCCGGATTGAGAGAGGCGGCCTTGAGGGGATTAAAGAAGGCTTAGAGAGTCTGGAATCAGGAAGGGTGAAAGCCGAGAAGCTTGTTTACATGCTGACCGATTCTCTTGAGTCATATTAAGGATCTTCTGTAGAGACTTACCCACTGGTTTTCACAAATTGCTGTCGAGGACTTCAACAATCAAGTATTTGAGTCTCTGAAATCTCCTTATGGTTCGTTTATTTGTCAAAATCTTAACAGCCAAGAGCCGTACGTACTGATAGCAAGGTACATATTATATTTCAGGGTCTTCAGTCACCAGCGTACCCGCCCTGGGAATGTTCACATGAAATTTGACAAGAGTCCATTGAAATTGGCGTCAAAACTCAGCGTCCCAGTCACTAGACTGTCAATTTCAGTCCACGTACTTAGGTAGGGGGACATAACGAGAACATCGTTCGGCTGCACCATGTGGCTGCCGACCGAGGTAAATAGACCGCAAGGGCTAAGTAGACTTTGGGTCGCTTGTTGCTGATTTGTTATGTCTGGCTGCATCACTGCTTCGTTCCTTTCTGTCCGATCGTCTCGTATGTGGTTTCCAGAGCTGGATGGGCTTGGATATGTCATATCCATCCGACCATAAGAGTTTGTATCATCGTAAAATCGTAGGGGTTGTGCAGTTGATGATGGCTGAAGTCGTGAGGGAGTATCACGAATCTTAAAACTGTCTATGATGGATGACAATAAATGGCTCGGGAACATGGGTACGCGGATGTCAGTGTTTTTCAGAACAGTGAATAAGAACCGCAATCCATAATTTGCCGAAGAATACATGTCCTGCAGTTCTTGAAGTGCCTGAACACACTGGTAAAAGCGTCCGATGCTCATATTGCGAACCTCCTCACTGGGTGAGCGGATATCCAGCAGATGTATCAAGCTCGCCGAGACGAATGCAGGAACACTGCTGGTAGACAAGTAGCGCAGTTGATTGCTTGCCTGCATGTCAAACGCGAGCTTCGCAATGGAAATGGCGGCACTCGTAATTCTCTCTCGTGAAACCTCTCGACTGACTCCAGCGAAACTTGTGTCAGGCCCAGAACTAACAGCATGTGGCCTGTGTAAAACGCTCTGAGCTGTCAAGTATATCATATGCAGCAATGCTTGGTGCAAGTGAATGACCTGCCCGAAGCTGTCATGTATGACAGGCGGATCAAGCGTGCTCGGCACTGAGCTGTACTTGTATCGAGAGTCCTGGCTCTGTAACCAGTCTGTGAGCTCCTTGTCGCATGCTGCCAGTTCCAGAGCTTGATGTTCCGACTTCTCCGGAACAACCAAGGCTTTCAAGAGGTACTCCGAGCCCGCTGGGTGGCTGCCCATGACAGTGTATTGAGATCGCAGTATGTGACCAAGACAGACGCAGAGCTTGCTGAGTTCTACGATCATACCAGCCAGTACTTCACGGCCCTCATTCTCGGGAAGGACAAGGGAAGACTCGCCAAGAAGGCGACAGAGAGGCTCAGACGGAGCGCTGAGGTCGAAGTCATCAAATGCAAGTATAGGAACGTCGAACTTGTTGCTGAGAGTGCGGGCGGGGCGCCGAATACCGAGGGCAAGAAGCCTGTCACGCATGACACACGACCACCAAAGCCGTCGCCGCAGGCGCTTTTCTTCTATTGGGATCCTTAAACTTTCGGGGTTGCGGTGCAGTCCGGCGACTTGAGCCATAGTCAGGGCGACACCCATCCAATACCAAGTGTCCTTGTCATCGTCTGGAGACTCGTACCAGTAAGTCATCAGGAGCACAGCTTGGAGCAGAGAGATGCGATCGGGCTCGCAGTCTAACCCATAGAGGAGCCGGACGCGACTAAAGAAGGTCTTCCGTGCCTCTTTGCGGCTATGAAAGCCATTTTCTTTCAAGAATCTGGCGTCGACAAAAGCGACGCTAGCAAACATGATTGCCTGGAAGAGAAGAAGGCTGACAGGACGGCTTCCATCGCCCTGCATAATGGACTCGATGAAGCTTTTAACGTCGATGGCAGGCATGAATGGATACACAAAGTTAACGTAGATGCGCAAAAGCTCGTCGCGAAACTCGTCATTCAAGATAGTGAGCGCGCCTTTGTCAGCGAGGTAATCCATATCCCGAGAATCGATTTGGCTGCTGAGAGGACGAATGTATGGCGGCAATCTGTGAGAAGCAGATGACGCTGGCGGTGTATCGTGAATGGAATGAGAAGCTGACATAGGGATCACTATTTCTGGCGACGTCGTTGCTGCCATGGTTGTATCTCCTTCCCTTGAGCTTCGGCCATGCTGGATCTTGGGTTCCTGGGAATACAGTCGGTTTTCATCGGCCGCGTGTTCTGGGGTGCTATTGAGCGGTAAGGGTTGATCTGCAGTCGCAGAGCCATATCAGTAATGAGCCAGTATTTGATCGCAACGTAGCAATGCCATGTGACGTAAAATATATACCTTCAAACGAAAGAGATACAAAAAAGTCGTCGGGTACACTTCGCTCCGAGTCGGCGCGCTGCCGTTGTACCGGCGCTGGCGAGATCCGTAGTGGTGATGACGAACCAGGAATTGTGTTTTCCCGGCCTATGATAATCACAGCAGCACCGGAACTTGATATTGCTGTGCCGGAGCTGGCTACGGCCTCGGGTGTCCTGATTTCGTTTTGTGTCGCTGTTGTTTGTGTGGATGTTGTGGTTGGATCCGACGTTGCTGAAGACGATGCCGTTAACGATGCTGTTGTCGTAACAGACCTAGAAGTTATGGATGGGCCCCCGGATGGTCTCCGACCCCGATTGGGCTCCTTGATGATGCAATGCAGACCATCCAGACGGCAGTTCGTGCACGGCTGCCCACCCATGATGACATCGCACCGTACTTTGCGGCTGCGGCAAGACAGGCATGCTTTGGATGAACGACGTTTCGGCACACGATCAATGCTGCAGTCCACCGCTGGGCGCTTTTCAGCTCCCGTTCGGCCGGAGTGCCCAGCTATTTCAGAACTGGTACTGCCCTGCATGGCAGCTGTGATGGAGGGCAAAGGTAGAGGCGCCATTGTCGTAGGGACAATACACAATGCACAGGGCTCTTTGGAAGCAAAAAAAAAAAAGGTGTCTATCTCTGAAGAGGCAAAAAAGGAACCCTTCGAACTGCGTCAAGAAAGGAAGCACCTTCAATCGTTCCTGTCCCTCTTCAGTTCGAACCAAACAACACGTTTAGATCTCCGCACGGCGACTCCGCCCCCGCACACTAATGCGGGCTCTAAAATAGCTTCTGTACGGGGCTTCTGTATGGGGTTTCTCGGCTGTTGGTCTGCGGTGAAAAATCCACTAATTGTGCAACGCCTTCAGTCTTCCTACGACGTATGTATCTTACATCGAACGCCCCAATATACGGAACATGCTGATGCCTTTTTGGTGCAAAGATAATTCATCTACGTCAGTTGCTCTCATACCAATCGTATATATATTTTACTAAAAGTGATGGACCGCACTATTAATAACCGGGTGTTTCTATGACAACTGATTCCGTAACAGACGGAAGGCGGGAAAGAGGAGAGCTCAAATTACCCTCGGCAACACTTTTTGATGAGGACGGAGCCTCGGGTATAAAGGACCACTTTGGCGCACTTTATCTGTGGAATATTCCATGCGAAGACCTTCCGCCTTGTGGATTTCCCGAGGTCACCTGACCTCGGCCGCCGAAATCACTAGATAAGACGAAGCCCTGATCTGAGCGCACACACTGCGCACAGTCTGGAGCTTCAGTCAACCACCCTACGAAATATCATCACTAGATCTTCTGAAGGCCTTAGAGCTTACTACGATACGTGTAACTGGTCCGGACGAATATCCCACAAGGATTAACGTACGGGTCTTACACTGGTATTCGCGCAGACGACTGCGCGTACAGACTAGTGGTGCACGGAGTAGAAGCCACAGCCTATTCACGTAAAAGTCATCTATTACCCACACCTAGAGCAATGTGTCCGTTATTCCGTAGGGCTTGCCAAGTTCGGCGGCTAGGCACGGCATAACACCCAATCTTGTTAGTTTTACGTGGCCGTGCGTTTCTGCGCAGCCGTTACAAATATCACCATATTATTAGCACGTAGTTTTCATACGACGGGCTCTTTTCATGTTGCTGCTTATAAGCACATGCTACACGGTGGTCTCCGCGCGGGGTTTAAGGCGCTTTACTTTCCTGATGCGCTAATAGTATTCTGTACAGAAATAATTCTCCAATTTTACGCGGAGGCACCCACTACGACACTGCTGAAGATTGCTAATAATTCCAATATACCGAGGCGAAGATAGCAAAACCTAGGATAATATTTATAATTGCAGCGATCGAAGGGCATTTTTAAGCGCAGTAGTTGGAATATATTACGGGCTATTTTCTTGTCCGGCCATAAAGATGCGCCGGCAAGAGACTTCGGTGTCCCATATGCAGGAACATCCCGTAGGCACCACGAAATAGATCAGACGCGTGCCTATGCCGCCTTCATATCTTTATTGTAGGTCTGTAGCCATTTTTTCTTTAAAATAAGCTCATTTGCCTGATCTGCGAGAAACAGGGCTACTACCCTGAAAAGTCATCAGTATAACCCACAAAAACTGCAGTGTAATACAGAAAAGAGGCATCTAGTGCGGAGGACAACTAACGAATGCGGAGCGATTCGAAAAAAATATGGCCAAAAGTCGCGGTAGAAGCGAATGACGCCCTCTCGGCGGATAACCTTGGCCAAGCAGTCAAACGTGCCCGAGTAATTGGGCAACTCGTTTGCCCTTCCGCCGGTTGCTGTTTGGTTTTGTAGCCGTGTCTTAACAAAGTCGAACGGCAAACTAATAAAGGCACCCGCAAAACCTGCAATGGCTGCTGCACAAGCTATGCGTGCTGGATGCGACATATCCGTGTGCTGTTGGATCTGATGTTTGGACTCGGAAAAAAATGCCAATTGCCCGAAATTGGTAGACATGGCGCGAAAAATTGTAGGCGCTGCACCTTTCCAGAGACCAAGCACCCCCTCCTCCCTTGCAATCCTCCAGATTGCATTGAATGCAGAAGAGTAGTTTCTCTGTTGTTCCACGGGCTTCATGCCGTCTGCTTGCATGCGAATGAGGGCAACTTCGGTCGGGTTTCCGACAAATGCAGCGATGGCACCGGCCCCAAGACCGGCGAGCGCTCTACCTCTAAATCCGAGCGTCGTACCTTGCTCACGGGCCCGCCGTGACAATTGCTGCTCGAACGTCGAGAACAAACCCAGCCTAAGTGTGCCGTAAACCAGCTGCCGGAGGAGGCCCGCCGAAAGACCCTGGTACAAGTTGATAACGCCGCCGCGTGCGACTAGGTCTTTAACAACAGTGGAGACCGATACAGCACCCGTTCCCCGACCTTTATCCAACAATTGCATGCGCACCTTGACGGTGTCTATCGGCTGAATGCATATAGTGGCAATCATGCTGGAGCCACAGGCGACGGAAAATGGTATGCTCGCGCCTATTAGGCCGCCCATATGAGAGGCTCCCAGATCAGCTGTCCCCATTGTGACATAAGAGGATACTCCCCAAATGATAATACTTAGGGGCCTTATACTAGCTACTTATGCTGTTTCTATGAAGTCTTTACTTGGACGTAACCCTCTTGTACTGAGCGGTAACCTCGGGCCGGTACTGAATAGCATTTTAGTTCGAAACTAAAGCGGTACTCCATACCGGTCCAGAGCAATTAGAGAGAGCCAAGTGACCTCGGTGTGTGTGGGTCGGTGGGGGAAGGGGATAGGCAAAGCCTCGGTATAACAAAACGACGAGTAAAAAAGCATGGCTAAGGTTGAATGATAAAATAGGCATGCCATCTTTACTGGTTTATGGTGAGTATACGTCTGCACGAGATCCAATTTATGAAAAGACCAAAAACACGAGACATATGATATAACAATGGGAAACCATTTCCTGAGCCCGACATGGGCGTTGTCTTCCCGCTTTCTTCGAGGCAATACGAAGCTTTTTGAACGCCCATCATTTATGCGATTTTCTGCCACCCTCAGGGATAGCAGGACGAGACGAATCTACAGTCGCGCTACCGACTTCTTGTCTATCAATCAACCAGAATGGACTGATGCACAACGATCAGTCCGCGAGGCTATCGCAAAAATTTGCTCCAATTACCCTGACGAGTACTGGCTTGAAAAGGATACGGAGCATCAATTCCCATGGGAGCTATACAAGGACTTAGCCTCAAACGGGTGGCTCGGAATCTGCCTTCCAGAGAAATACGGCGGGTCGGAGTTGGGAATTTCAGAGGCGGCTGTCATGTTACAGACCATATCAGAGTCGGGTGCTTGCATGAACGGCGCATCTTCGGTCCACATGAACATTTTTGGCCTCGAGCCTGTTTCCAAATTTGGTCGCGAGGACCAGAAGGAACGCTGGCTCGTACCTCTGATACAAGGCAAACAGAGAGCTTGCTTTGGCGTTACTGAACCAAACACTGGACTGGATACTTTGAAGCTCCAATCTTCAGCTCGACGAGAGGGCGACCATTACATTCTTAAAGGCTCAAAGATTTTTATTTCGTCGGCTCAGGTTGCCGAAAAGATACTGATTCTTGCTCGGACAACACCCATCGAGGAAGTGACCAAACCGAGCCAGGGTCTATCTCTATTTTACACAGACTTGAATCGAGACTCTGTGCAGATCAACGAGATTCCCAAGATGGGTCGGTCAGCTGTTGATACTAATGTACTGCTCTTTGATGGATGGAGAGTCCCTGCAGACGATTTGATCGGGATCGAGGGTGATGGTTTTAAGATGATCTTGCATGGTATGAATGCCGAAAGAATTCTAGTCGGAGCAGAGGCATTGGGAATAGGATATGCTGCTCTGAGAAGGGCAAGCACATACGCCGGGGAGAGAGTCGTGTTTGGAAAGGCAATTGGGTCCTACCAGGGAATACAACATCCTCTGGCAGAGTGCTGGATGAATCTCGAGAGTGCGAGACTCGTTATTTACCTGGCAGCCCGCCTGTATGACCAGGGATACACCGATGGAGAGTATGCGAATGCAGGTAAATTTCTCGCGTCGGAAGCTGCTTTCAAAGCCGCCGAGAGGGCAATCATGACACATGGCGGCATGGGGTACGCTAAGGAGTACCACGTGGAACGGTATTTGAGGGAAGCGACATTATCCCGAATTGCCCCTGTTAGTGCAGAGATGATAAAAAACTACATCGGGCAAAGGGTGCTTGGCCTTCCAAAGAGCTATTAAGATTAAGGCTGGTGTCTGTTATGATAGGCCGATATATGTAATATGAGGCTTGATCTTTGCACATAACGGTTCAAAGTATTACTGTTTTTCTAAGTACTGGCAATTGCGCCCTGAAGCGGTATTACGCATGCTAAGAAGGCACGGAGTAAATGGAGGTGGAGTAGGGGTTGCGTCTAATGATAGCGATGCCGAGTTATTGCATGAAAGGTTGCCGAGGTAGCAATATGTTGGTGGAAGTTGGGTATGGAATTAGGAAAAACCTATTAAATTATTTCATAATTTATAAGTATCTGTCTTACACCCAAAAATGTCACCTACGTAATTCGCTTGCTTGACCTAAAGTACCGAAACCGGCTTCTTGACACCAACAATCACTCTAGATAGCAGGCAATTCTTTTCACGAAGTTCCTTCAACATAAAGCCGTTCGCCAGTCAGAACCTGTCATATACGAACATGAGGCCGCCTATAACTAAAACGAGCTGTATTTTCCGCCGATCCGAGATAGTACTGAGCCTGCTATTAGCTAAAAAACAGATTGCAAAAATGAGAGGAAAACAGTCTCGTCTTTATTCTGTTGTGCCTACTACAAATTCGACAGAAAACCCGGGATCACTGAGGGGCCTTCGCGTTTTAGATCTATCGCGAGTTCTAGCTGTGAGATCTGCCAACTGGCCAAGCTGAAAGAATATGGCTAACATAGTATAGGCCCCTTTCTGCACTCAAATCTTGGCGGACTACGGTGCGGATGTCATCAAGGTTGAATCTGTTGGGAAAGGGGTAGGATTTTGCGATCCTTCTTCTTTTTTTCGAAATCACAGAAAACTGACAGAGGTGTACGACTAGGATGATACCCGACACTGGAAAATGCCAGGCGAGAACTCAGCGTGGAAGGAAGAAGCTGGCCCGATGTCCAATTATTTCGCGTCAGTGAACAGAAACAAAAGGTCTATCACTCTAGATCTAAAGTCTGAAAAGGGGAGGGATATTTTGTTTCGGTTAGCAAAAAAAGCAGATGTCGTGTGAGTCGATGCGCTACCTCTCATCAGAGGCCATATAACTTACTAATCACCGCGCAATTCTCATGCTCAGGATAGAGAACTTTAAGCCTGGAACAACAGACCGTTTAGGAATTGGATATGAACGCCTGAAACAAGAAAATGACTCTTTGATCTACGCAAGCATTTCTGGTATACTATAAATCCTTTTACCTAGCTTTAACCAACAAAACCATCCAAAACAGATTCTTCTCATATAAGCTGACCAGAGCACCACAGGGTACGGCAACAGTGGTCCATTTTCTGATCGGGGTGGATATGACCCGATTGCCGCAGCAGAAGCTGGACTACTCCACGTGACTGGGGAGCGAGATGGACCACCCGTTCGTACTGGTATCGGGATGGTTGATTTGTCTACTGGACTATACATGCACGGTGCGATACTGGCCGCGTTATATTCCCGGTCGCGCACTGGCCGTGGTCAACGGATTGATGGGTCACTATTTGAGACGCAGGTTAGCTTGCTCACCAATGTTGGCCTGTCGTGGCTAAACCTAGGCATTGAGGCCCAACGTTGGGGATGCCAGCATCCTAGCATCGCACCATACGATGCCTTTGAAACCAAGGACACGTACCTTGTCTGTGGGGCCACCAACGATTTACAATATGCTTCCCTTTGCAAGCTGCTGGGCCTACCAGAGCTCATTGTTGACGAACGATTCTTGACGAACCCCAAACGGGTAGAAAACCGCGAGCTATTAACTCCGTTGTTTGAGCAAGTGCTCAAGACCAGAACTACTGCCAAATGGGTCGAAACGTTCAAGGGAACTGGCCTTCCTTTTGCACCGATTAACAATATTGAACAGACCTTTGCCCATCCCCAGGCCAAGGCACGAGACATGATTGCAAAGGTGCCTTTCGATGCTACAGAATCTGGAAGCATTCGTCTCATTGGCCCGGCTGTCAAATTTAGTGGAACTAGAGCAACTATTAGAAGTGAGCCTCCTCGGCTTGGACAACACACAGAGGAGGTATTGGCTGAGTGCGGGCTTGACTCTGTCGAAATCACATCCCTAAGGAAGGCTGGTATTATCTGAATAAAACTACACCGAACTTGTTTCTTTTTGCAGTGGCCTTTCTGTTTTGGTCTTCTTCAAGGTGCTAGGAAAGCGAGCCAGTAAGCTCATTGTGATGGCGAGGTTGGAAAAGCCAATAAGAGGGTAAATTGACCGGATGACAAGACGCTCTTTTCTATTGAAAGAGATAAAAACAGTGTCCGCCTGTTCGAAATGGATGGCGTGTCATTGTTCGCGCCGCTGCTTAGTTACTTTCTGCGTGTTAATGGCTGCTACCACTCAAATAGGCGCAATAAACTATGCCTGTATATACAATGCTTGTGTAGATCTGAAATGGAGTTTACATGTAGATTTATTTTTATGGTTATCAAGTCTGTGAAAGAACAAATATATTTTTTAGTAGTATCCATAATCTAAGCCAGTTTTGAAAGCTTCGAAGATGTCCGTAGAAATCAACTTTAGCTCAGTATCCATTCGTTTAGTATACCATTAATTCGACACGACCCCCTGCTATATACTTGGGTCTCTTCAAGTTCTGAAAACAGAATACATTCCTCCCTGTTGGCCAAACTGATAAGGGATTAGACATGTTGGAGCTTTCTTTTTACGAATTGCCTCTGCGTATAAACGTAATTTACGGGACTAAGTATTACGGAGTCAAAATCTTCCTCTAAGAGACACGTGTGGCAGCCAATGCAACCACCTGTCAGCAATTGGTGGTGAATGTCGTTAGTCTCACTGTTCTCTGGATTGTACTCCGTACTGGCTTCTTAGCTCCGAAGACAGACCGATTCTTTAAAACGTTTACAGGACGGCGCGGCAACGATCGGTAAAAAATAACCGAGCGCGCCAAGTCCTATCAGCCCGGGCCGCGGCATGTATCTTCCTTGGCATCTAAACTCCACTCACCCGCATCCAGCAAATTTGCCGAGGTGTGTGTGTTGTTAGTTTCTTGGGTCCCTCGGTAGCAGAATTAGCATAACAGCTACTTGCTTCTTTTATTCTGGGTCAATCTACTCCAGAAGAGTTCTAATCGTGATGTCCTTAACTACCGGATAAATCCGGCATCTCCTTTTCGGCCGCTCAAGTTCAAACAGCATGGACGGCAATCTTCTTGTTCGTATGCCAGTTCTGGCCTCGGTTCGCCAAACCAGTTGTATGGTACATCATTCTCGGCTTCATCACATACCGGGCTCACGTTTACGCCAGTATTCTTCGTCACTGCAAAGACTTCATGAAGTCCGTCTGGTTGAAGTTGGGCCTAGAGATGGACTGCAGAATATCCAGGAGAGAGTCCCTACGGCTACCAAGATTGAACTTATACAGCGCCTAGCTGATACCGGCTTGAAAAATATTGAAGCCACATCTTTTGTCTCACCAAAATGGGTGCCGCAGCTCGCCGACGGCGCTAAGGTGTTGGGCTCTGTTCTCGGCTTCGCGGAGCAGATGAGGTTTGAAAAAGAGCCGCTCAATTTTCCAGTCTTAGCCCCTAACCTTAAGGGCCTTGAGAATGCAAACGAAGCTGGCGCGAAAGAAATTGTGGTTTTTGCCTCCGTGACGGAACCTTTCAGCAGGGCCAATCAGAACTGCAGCGTTGACGAAGCATTGCACCAGGCAGAGGCCGTCGCGAAGAACGCCTTGTCATTGGGAATGAAAGTGCGCAGGTGAGTTACATCTCTGTGAAGCTGAAGAATACTCTATGATCAAGTAGGAGAAGATATAATTGCTCACAGTGATAGCGTCATATCTTGCATTTTCTCCGACCCCTTTTCTGGACCAACACGTCCCGAGGCTGTCGTACCCATCGTGCAGCGACTTCTTGACATGGGTTGCTATGAGGTCGGCTTGGGCGACACACTGGGCGTTGGCACACCCGCGGACGTTCAAAAGCTACTACACGTCCTTCTTCCAGTGGTCCCGGTCTCAAAGCTGGCCGGACACTTCCATGATACCTACGGTCAGGGAATTGCAAACATTGTCAAAGCGTATGATATGGGGATCCGCAACTTTGATAGCAGCGTTGCTGGTCTAGGTGGCTGCCCGTATGCACCGGGTGCCAAAGGAAATGTGGCCACCGAGGACGTCATATACACGTTGGAAAAAGCTGGCATCCATACCGGTGTGGATCTCGAAAAGTTGATCGCGGTTGGCCAGTGGATCTCCAAAGAGATTGGCATTCCGTATGGTAGCAGGGTCGGGGCGGCTCTTACGGCTACGAAAGCTTCTCAAGGCGCGACCAAAAGAGAGCCAATTGGAACAGCGGGCTCCTTACCTGTGAAACCTAGTAGGACATGGGCAATTGTCCAGGATACTGGCGAATACCGACTGTCACGCGCAGGGACATGCATCAAAGTCACGCTAACACGTCCGAAGAACGGCAACGCATTAACGAAATCGATGCTGGAAGGGCTCACGAGCTTCTTTCAGAATGTGGCAAAGGACCCAACTGTCTACCACATTGTTCTGGAATCGGAGGGCAAATATTTCTGCACCGGCATGGATCTAAGTGGTAAAACCAAAACATCTGACATGTCGGCTGAGACAAGTTACTATGACAGGGTTTTTGCCTTATACGACGCCATCGATCACGTCCCACAAACCACTATCTCCGTCGTGGATGGCCCCTGCTTCGGTGGAGGAGTGGGTCTCACGTTTGTTTGTGATGTTCGCCTGGTCTCTCAGCGAGCTCGGTGGACCCTCAGCGAGGTAAAGATAGGCGTGAGTCCGGCCGTGATCTCTAAGTTTTTGGTCCGGGAATGGGGCCCCTCAATGGCACGTGAATGTATGATCTCGGGCCGGGAGATTCAACCGGAAGAGCTTGCTCGGGTGGGCGCAGTTCATGCCGTTGTGAAGGACTCAGAGTTGTTGGCCGACCAAGTTGACGCATATCTTGACCAGTTGGATAGATGTGCGCCGCGGTCTGCAGCTATCAACAAGAAGCTCTCTCGGCTAGGGTGGGACGCACCCGAGAGTGTAGCGCAGGCGGAGCTTATCAAAAGCACGTTTGCATGTATGATGGCACCGAGTTCGGAAGGCGAGCACGGAATCCAGCAGTTTCGAAAAAAGCAGAAAACTTTCAGTTGGAGAGAATTTTGGGCTGACCGAAATCCGTACGAGGGTTTTAATCCCTGAGTACGTAGTATAGATACTATAAAAGGGTAAAACATGCAAATTGAACAAGCCATCACTACAGCCACCAATTTGTAAAGATGTAAGGTTAAGCCAGTGTAAAGTCGACCTGTAATCAACTCGCTCAAAACCAACTGAATTTATTGCTCCGCTGTGTTTGAAGACGGAAAATATTTTACCAAGTTAAAAAATAGGATGAAGGGAACAATCGAGGAAAATGCGATATATTAGGTTTTCCACTCTCCAAATAATTAAGATACATTTTAGGCTGAATTATACGTATTAGTATTTCCGATCTCAAAACGTCCACATCCTAGATATAGGCCCCGCGTCTTGAAAGAACAACATCTTTAGAAGACGATGTCACCATCTTGGGATGGGAAAGGGGTATAATGGTTGCGTGATTCCATTCTGGCACGCGATTGCAATGCAGGTGCTTTTTGCGGCGAATTGTCAGAGGACCACAAGGGTACAAGCTTGTGTAGAGACATGTTTAGACAGCCGCACTATCAGTCAAAGGTGCAGGAGCCGGGACCTGTGCCTTTTCGGCGAATTCACCGTTGGCAATAGGTACACGGCCATACTGAGTAAAGACGATATTCAGCTTGTTGTAATCCCAGTTTCGAGCCAGTGTCAACGTGAGGAAGGTCAATCCAGGGATCAAAAGCACGTCAAGAATGCCGTAAAATATGAAGCTGGCAGTCACTCCGATCTTGTTGCCAGCGTCGCTCACGCCAAAAGCGATAGGGTACAACAGCCACAAGAGGTTAGTCCAGCCAGCGAGGATGCAGTAGTCGCGAACAATGCCTACACGGCGAGCAGCACGGAGACCCTCATATAAGGTGCCAAAGGCCAGCAATATCCAGACAACGGTGCCGACAGTGTAGTAGCCCCACTTGTATGTAGTAGCGACAACAGAAGTGGCGAGGTAAGCGATGATCCAGGTCCAGGCAAGGAAGATGTGGTATATGATGGTGGCCCACGACACTCCAGACATTAGGCCCAGGCTGAGAGCGACAGAGGGGAAAAGCACAACCCAGTTGATAAACTTTGCATAGAACATCTGTCGGGTAGCGGCAAAGTCCTTGTTCTCAAGGTTGGAGATAGCTATCCAGCCAAAGTCAGAGGCCATAGTAAAGTATGCGATGGAGCCGACAAGAAGAGCAATGCCGTAAATGTAGTGGAAAACCTTCTCGCCAGCTCGGGCGAAAAATGAGTGGAGAACCACAACGATCTAATTTATATTAGTTCGTTTCGCTTGTATTCACTTCTCCTTAGGCTTGACTTACAAATGAACAGGCATATATGGCAAACACAGTCCAGAGCCAGTCTGAACCGTTAACTGTGAGATGCTGATCACCGCTTGGCGGATTGATTCTTAGAGCATCATTGGACCGGAATGTGATGACAGCCATGATGACTGGGCTGAGCAAGTGCCTTTGACAATTTGAGATGGGGGAAATGCAAATGATTTTCAAAAAAGGCCGAGGAATTCTTGAAGTATGGGATTCCGCTTGTTATGTTGTGTCTGTGTACTTATCGAGCAAAGGAGGTATTGTGAGGTTGGAATGAAAATATTGGCTAGGAAAACAAGCCGGAATCATAGGGGCAATTGGTGAGTTTTATAGATGCCATAGCATTGTTGTAAGTCGTGCGAAACATGGTCGCAAAACAATCGACGTCATTGAGTAGGACAAAAAAGGCTGGGACACCTTAGCTTCAATGTCGGGCAATGTGTTTTTTCGTCTGCTGCCCTCCCCGGGAGCTCCGCAGATCACAAAGAGATGTCCAGAATGGGAACTGTCAGCCCATTCAAGCAGCAATTAAAGAACAAAGTTTTCGTACACGGTCCGGCGTCCGGAGCTTCATCGTCCCATTGTCAGGCTACCGCTCCCGTATACGCCCGACTAAGCTTTCCTATTCGGGGGGCTTTTAGCCTACGTCCGTGCAAGTGTCGGCAGCCACTCGTCTCTGATTGGCACTCTTATCGTCATTAACTTCCCGCAGCCCCACCTAGAGCGCACGGTTTCTCACGGATTCGTCGGCACTTGCGGAGCTTGTAAGATAGAAACAATGTTGTCACGAGATCTTTGCTATTCACCCCGCAGGTGTTTTTTTTTTTTTTTTTTTTTCGCAAGTCAACGGTCATATGGTCAGATGCCCGGCAATTTATCTGGATCGGCAAAAGCTGGCACCACTCGCGCGGCCAGCCGTGGAAATGTTACCATCGCACTTGTAAGAGGATAATGTGATATTAAGAAAGAGAATTGATTCTTTACAATTCTAAACTCCGATGGTTTTTCAACGCGGGCAATTGAATACATACGACGTAAGATATAAAGTAGCTAGAAGGCAGCTCTCCTTGCAAGCACTCTGTACTCTGTATAGCGTACGGAGTACGGAGTACAGAGTAAGATACTCCGCACTCACTACTCCGTATGTGGGACTATTTTAAGGTTCGCGCCCCTTTTTATGCCGGTTTATAACCGGCTATTTCCGACTACTCTTTGTCAAGCATTGGAATCCGCCACACTGTAGCCCTTCCGCCCCACTTGGACGTACGGGCCTGTGATTGGTCAGAAGGCACAAAAGCGGGGCCTGGCACTAGTATTAATACGAATCCCCAGAAGGGTCGCGATGTATCTATTTCTTCCTTAGTACACAACACTCCTTTGCCCACACTAGACCCTATTTAGCCTCCTACTCCTTACAGTGCATTACGTTATATAACCGCTACGTATAACCTTCTTTAACCTTTATAGGTTATAAGCCTAGCCTATAAGGACTAGGAGAAGCTAAATAAATAAACCGAAAAGCCTTTATAATATGCTTTGTAAAGCACTTAGTGCTTTAGGCACTAATCTAACGGACGAAAGAGCTTTGTTAAGATTATTAGGGTTATATTTATAACCTTACCTAGCTAGAACAGAACTCTTAGTGGTAGACTAAGTAGTAGACCTTTAATTGTTAAATTAGAATTAAACGCTAAGTTTAAGTTAAGCATTAAAAGCAGTATTTACATAGCTAACAAAAATAGCATTTATAGGGCTAAGCTTAATAAAGACACTTAAAATAACAAAAACAACGCTAGTAGTAAAGAACTTAATTAGTAGTTATAAGCTTTTAAATTCTTTTATAATCTATAAAGCTCTAGAATAAAGCGCACTATAATCGTTCTAACTAATGCTAGCAACGCGGCCTCTTATTAGTTAGATAGATAAAAGTAGAGACTAGCCTTAGTAAAATCTCTGCACTAGTAAAGGCGCGCTATGTACTCTCTCCTAGCTAGCTATATACGCAGATTATTAGCTATATCGTAAAGACCCTATATAGTGCACCGCTACCCCTGCTATAAGCATTAGTTGTGATAGGTTATAAGCCTAGATACTGCATTTAGGTCTGTTACGGTAATTTGCGTTATCTTATAATAAGTTTTTCCTTTAGGCTTTATTTTTCGCCTTAAGGCATTACTTTTAAGATTGTTAGCATTGCGCGGCATCTTAGCTTTATTAACTAATATTTAGTTAACTTTACTTATATTCTAGCATTTAGCATTATTTTTTTTACTCTTATAATTCTATACTAGGATTAGCTTTTATTAAGACTTTTAAATAAAAGGCAGCTTATTATCGAATTAAATTAATAAACTAGCATCTTTTTAAAGCTTAAAACTAGGCAAGGTTTAATAGATTAGACTGCTTAATATCTTAAGCATCTTTATTTATTCCCTTTTTATCTTTAAAAAGAAAGGCTTTTTAACTTTAATTAGTTAATAGCTATTAAGAAGACTAGTGTTGCCTTATTTAGTAATCTTATAGTAAAGCGTTTATTTAGACTATAAACGCTTACTAGACGTCTTTTTAAAGTATTAGTCTACCT
>JANSMG010000128.1:0-20655 GCA_029299265.1 Leptographium wageneri | reverse complement strand
ATAATAAAGTAGTCTTATATAAAGCGTATAACTAAAGGCTTACTAATATAAAGATAGTTATAATTCTTTTACTAGTTAGCCGCTAGTTTAGTAACTAGTTAGCTGCTTACTTAAATAATTTTTATATCTTTTAATATATTAATACGTATATTAGTATTATAAGCGTCTTTTATTATTACTAACTACTCTTTAGTCTTAATAGTAGTAGCATTAATAGTAAGCTTCTTAATACTATATTATAATAGCTTATTATCTTAATAGTAATTCCTAGGCAGTAGTCTTATAGCCCTTATAGCTATAATGTTACTTAGCACCTTTAACGTTTATATAATATAAGTATATTTATTACTTTATAGTAAGTTTTTAGTTAGCAAGGTATTATTTAGTAGCACTTATACTAGTCTTATATTTAATTTAACAAATAAGGTAAGAGTGCCTTTTAATCTTATATATAAGGTATAGCTGCCGCGTATTAGCGTAAAGGGTAGCATTAATACATCTTTTACTACTAAAAGCTTATATACTTTTTATAAAGTAGCTACCCTATAATTAAATATTACTCTTTATAAAATAAAAGTTAAAGAATATAAAGGTTTATATATAATGCATAGTTATAAAGGCTTAAACGTGCTTATACTATTATATTAAGACTTTAACTTAACAAACTATAAAAGACTAGTAGGCAAGAGCTTACCGTTTAATTTATACGTAAATAAAGGGTGCGCGATAGCGCAACCTTAAGTAAGTATAGCATAGCTAAGTAGCTATGCTTTACCCTATTTATGTATTAAGATAGTTTGTTAAGTTTAACGCTTAGTAAGTAGTAGGTCGCCGAACTGGCGTATAGGGCACGTGCGTAGAATACCCTTACATTCTTATAGAAAAGAAGTTAAAGAATATAAGAGTTAGTGTATAATATATAGTTATAAAGGCTTAAACGTGTTTATACTTATTATATTGAGACTTTAACTTAATAAACTATAGTAGACTAGTAGGCAATAGCTTGCTAGCTAATTTATACGTAACTAGAAGATGCGGTATAGCGCAACCTTAGTAGGGCGTAGTATAGCTAAGTAGCTATACTAGTCTTATATAACGTATTAAGATAGTTTGTTAAGTTTAACGCTTAGTAAGCGATAGGTTGCCGAACTAGTATATAAGGACGTATATATAGAATACCTTTATAGCTTTTTACTACTCTTTAATACTTAACTATTTATAACCTTCCTTTTAAATACTAGTATAATATAAATAAGACTAGGCTTGCTAAAGGCCTTAAAGTAAATAGCTTAGTTATTAGTAAGGCTAAGAAAAGCTTAGAGATTATAAAAGTAGTAAAAAGTTATATTTAAGTAATAATATTTAAGTATATTTTAGCTATTAGTAAAGCTCTTTTTTTTACGTTATATTTACTAGCAAGTTAGTTTAGTAATAGTACTTTCTTACTTCTTTTAAAAACAAATATAACAATTGGTTTTTTATAGTAACTAACTTAAGCTAGACTAATAATAAACTTATAGTTAACTAGCTTATATTTATTTTCTTACCTTTTACTAAGCTAAATAATATTAACTAGTAGTAGCTACTAGTTCTTAATAAATATAAAAGCTATATTATTAATAATTTCATAATTAAGTAAATATATAATAAGGTTTAGCTTATTATACTCTTTACTTACTTTTCTTATATTACCTAGCCTTTTAATATAAGCTGCTTTTTACCGCTTAAGTTATAATACTAATTTTACCTCTTTAACCTTTTTAACCTTAATAATTTAAGCGCTACTTATAAGTAAAACTTTATCTATTATTACTTAAAGGCTAAATAAAACACCTTAATAAAAACAAATATTAAAAGTAGTTAAAAAGCTATAAGACTATAGCTAATATCTTTACGCTAAGTACTTTTAAATATATTTATTTTACTATAAGCGCTATATACTCTAGCTACGCTAAAGACTCTTAATATACTTTATACAACTCCTTTACGCTATACTTAATCTAGCAATATTGTTTTTAGTATGCTATCTACTAGCTAAAAGATACTATAACGAATTGCATTAGTAAAGAAAGAGAGTAATTTAAATAAGTTTACGCAGCACCTTCTTTATAAAGCTAGCTATGTAATTAATTTAAAAACAGCTATAATAGCCTTTTAAAAGCAGTAAATTAACAAGCTAGAAGCATTATAATTAGCGTAAAAGGTTAGTAAGCGCTGTAAAGTAAAGCCTACGCCGAATAAGCGGTTTGTATAAATTTAAGAGGTTGTAGCGGTTAAAGAGCGCGTTATAAGGGAGATTTAACCGGAAAATACGGCTAGGAAGATGCAGGCAGAGTCTATAAACAGATTTATGCACGTTTTTCATTATGTAACTGGTGAAGAAGTCTAGGAAGACTGAATAAAAGATGTGCGTGGATTGAGTAATTATTGGTCGAAAGGAGGGGCTGGTCGAAAGGGGGTGGCGGACTTAGTCAACCACCCAACGAAATATCATCACTAGATCTTCTGAAGGCCTTAGAGCTTACTACGATACGTGCAACTGGTCCGGACGTAAATCCCACAAGGATTACCGTACGGGTCTTACACTGGTGCTCGCGCAGAACCTGCGCGGCAGACTAGTAGTGCACGGAGTAGAAGCCACACTAGTTATAATATATTCTGCCGTCTTTGACCGACTAAATAAGTTATGTAGGACTGCGTGTGTGTTAATAATTTCCGTCCCTTCTAAGAATAAGGAACCTGTAACAGTTCGTTCCTTCCTAGAATAAGAATTCTAAAACCATTCTGCCTTAATACTATTTATTTTTTACGGGTCTGTCCTCGTCCGCTGCTTTTTTGTGTGTTCTTAATGTTTTCTTTTTCCCTCTCTATACGCACATCTTCTGTTTGAATAGCACTTCCCTGTCTGCTCTCTCTTTATAATTATGCCTCCCCAAGACCG
Source organism: Leptographium wageneri (assembly GCA_029299265.1). Taxonomy (NCBI): domain Eukaryota; kingdom Fungi; phylum Ascomycota; class Sordariomycetes; order Ophiostomatales; family Ophiostomataceae; genus Leptographium; species Leptographium wageneri. Next base: position 17,714 of record JANSMG010000128.1, on the reverse strand, counting down.
GTCCTCATTCCGAGTCCTTTTCATTTGGAACGGCCAGAACCACGAATATATCGGTGGCCTAGAGGATATCACAACCCTCACCAACAAAGATTTCTTGCAAATGCTCGGCGTCCTCCTCCTCCCATCTTCTAATACCTTTGTTCAGCACGAGGACGGCTATCAAGTGATTAGCAACGACGACCCACTCCAGCCAGGGCACTACATCGTATAGGCAGACGATTTTCAGGTAAGAATAACCGCCATGGCGGCTTTCTCTCATTCTTCTGCCGGGTTGGCTCTATACTTACCGGACCGCATCAATCGCGATAGATCAACAATGAGATTGTCTTGACCAGAGCTCTCTCAGTCACTACTGGTCCCGGATTGAACCATTTCCGCGAGAATGTGCAACGACGTGACGGGCGGTGCGTCGTGAGCAAATTGACGAATAACCGTGCTGACCGTGGAAATTGGTCCGCGTTTCAAGCTGCACACATATTCCCACTTGCCTACCAGCAGCAATGGATCGACGGGGACTATGGACGCGACGTTACAATAGTGCCATCTATCGGAGGTCGAATCAACTCTGTCCAGAATGGCCTCCTGCTCCTTGCAAGTGTGCATGTCGACTTTGACAATTACCATTTTTCCATCAACGTGGATGTAAGTCGTTCTTCATTTGAACTTAACTGCGTACCGACTTTAGTTTGTCGATTCTGATGCTAAATAAGAAACGTAGAATGGCTATAAAGTCGTCCTTTTCGAGCCAGATAACCTGAATATCGCTGGCCAAGCTCTCGACCGTCGTCTCCTTGACGATCCGTCTCGTCCATTGGATTCTCTTTTACGATGGCATTTTCGGCAGGCTGTACTGGCAAACATGCGCGGCGCTGGCGAGCCGATTTTTGAAAACGACTTCCCCCCATATTCTGATATGATGGGTGAGATCATGGAAGGACCCAAAGCAGCACAACGTATGGAATTCGAGCTTTTTAACCGACTGGGTGCGTTCTATGACCTTGGCGAACCGCACGAAGCCGACCATGATGAAGTAAGAGAGATGCCAAAGGCGGAGGGAATGACGACTTACAGTGACCAGCCTAGCAGTCCTATTTGTGAGGACATGGAAGAACGTGAGGACATGGGAAAGCACACGCACGATTAGGTAGCATGATTTGTTTTCTTTTATTCTTCTCTGCCAGAAACGTGGCAGCATAATTATAGTGACTGTTTAAATGCACATATATCTTACCACCAACATATCGCTACTAGTCCACAATGCATCTTTTTAAACTATTACGGCCGTGTAGTTAATCTAGGAACTTGTATAGCCCTCTCTTAAGTAACGTTAAGAACAAAATGTATTAAAAGCTACGTCGAGAAGAGGCAGCTCTTTGCCTCGGCTAGTCCGTTAGTTAACCTGCAATATATGTGTCGGTGTTTTGCAGATGGTGCCGAACCCCCCATAAACCAGACCAAATTAAAATTAACCGCACAGCCATTGCCAGCGATAATCAGCACACCAATAAGGGTTATTGTTTATAAGCACTAGGATTGAGCAGAGATAGTCACCGTTAAGAAGAATCCGAAAAAATTGTAAGTTATATTGCTGGCACCTTGATGGCCTAGCGATATATAGGTTACAACTATATATATATAAAAGAGGGCCATCAGCTCTAAAGACAGGCTTAGCTCGATCAAAGCTGTGTTTCATTAAATATTCCGTTTCTGAAGCCAGTCTATAAGTCTAAGTATCCTAGCAGCCTGTGTAACACCTTGTAAAGAATGAATCTGAAGAATTAAAACAAAAATCAAAAGAGAAGATAAAGAGCGAGTGACAAGAACGCAAATCACATTGTCGGGTGCTTCACTTTGTCACTCGATACCAAGGCCTATGCGGCCCAACTCGACCTCACCATTACTCTGCCTTCTTGGAAGTCTTTGTCCGCAGCTTCATGAGAAGGTATACCATGCCGTATGAGCTAAAGACAAAGATAGCCACGATGCCGGCGTCACGCCAGCCATCCAAGTATTTCGTAAGGTTGACTGTGTGTAGGTAGTCACTTGCATCCCGGTATGGGCACACCTTGCAGCCTGACAAGTCGTCTGGGTTGAGCAACCGGGTGCCCGATCCGGCGCCGTTCATGTAAGTACTGAGGTATGACGAACAGGTGCTGCCACTAGGCGGGTCAAATAAGGCAAGCTCATGACTGCCGCACTCAACCTTGGTGCCCCACATGTCAAACACCAGCAGGCTGCCGGTAAGGTAGTTGTAGGGGTTGAGGTAATATAGCCAGTAGCGCCAGAAGGACTGAATCTCAGAGTATGGAACCAGCACACCACAGAACGACACGAGGATTCCGATGAACAGCGGGTTGACCAGTGTCGCAAAGACATCATTTGGAGCATACGCCGCAATTGCTTGCCCAATACCGGTGTAGACGAACTCGTACAGCCAGATAACGAAGAACGTACCGCCGGCGCGGGCTGAGTCTTTCGGGAAACCGACGGTGTAGTACCAGCAGACAAAGTACAGCACCGCGCACATACAGAGGTAGGGGATCTCCGACACAATCAAGCCTGTCACGAAGGCGACCCATGAGTACATCTTGGACTTCTTCTCGCGGGTTTCGAAGATGTCGCGTCGGGCAATGAACAATGGTTGGAGCTGAGCGATGACACCGGGTGCGACGAAGATGAAGTTGAAGATGGTAAAGACACGCAGTTGCAGCGCAGAGACGCTATGCTTAATCATCCAGAAGGAGAAACCGTTGAAGAGAGCAGATGTAATGTGCAGAACGAGCTTGTTGTTGACGTAGTTAACGTTTCGGTATAGAGCCACGTTCATGCGTGCAGTCACAATATAGATCTGATCCCACAGCGGCATGGCAAACTCGAACCCATCGTCATTGTCGCTGGCAGATGGACGTGATGCGCCCTCCTCAATAAGTCTTTCCAGCTCTGTCGTTACAGCCGTGTACTCCGGCGACTCCAGCCACACTTTGGCCCAGTCCTTACCCTGCGACATCAGGCCCGACACAACATCGATCATGTATTCTGCCGGGTTTGTCTCGGGAGGGCATGCTGCACCATAGCGTGCAAAGTAAGCCTTGATTGTAGCCGCGTTGTCTCCAATGTCGCCGAAGTAAACCGTGTTTCCACCTCGAGCCAGGAGCAACAGCGTGTCAAACTCAGCAAACAGCTGTGCCGATGGTTGATGGATCGTCACCAGAACCGCCTGACCGGCGTCAGCCAGCTTACGCAAGAAGCGCACGGTGTTGTAAGCAGACTGGCCATCAAGCCCTGAAGTTGGCTCATCCAAGAAAATCAGGATGCTAGGCTTCGCCACCAGCTCCACGCCAATGGTCACACGCTTTCGCTGCTCCACACTAAGGCCGGCACCCACTTGCCCAATGAGCGTGTCGGCGAGGTCGTGCAATTCCAGAAGATCGATGATTGTGTCAACGTAGCGCAGCTTCTCCTCCCGGGGCGTTGTCCGGCTCTGGCGTAGGAGCGCTGAGAACTCAAGCGCTTCACGTACCGTCGCGAACGGCTCGTGCACATCAAGTTGCTCGCAGTAGCCAGCAGACCGTTGGAAAGCCACTGGTAGTGGTCGTCCATCTACCATAATCGAGCCGTGGATGGTGCCGTCCGTCTTGCGCTGTGCCAGAACATCCAGCAGTGTCGTCTTTCCCGCTCCCGAAGAGCCCATGAGTGCACCCAGCATACCTGGCTTGACCCAGCCCTGCACGTTGTTGAGCAGCTGGCGGTCGCCTGAAGGAGTCTTCACAACATAGCATAGGTTCTTCCAGGTGAAGGTTGACGTGTTTCGGACCAGGTTGCCACTGCTTTCATTGTCGCTGCTGTTGCCAGCCACCTCCTTAGTCTCTGCCACATCATTGGCCACATGGTCCTCATCCTGAGCCTCTTCGTCAGCTGCCAGCATGTGGCCTAGCGATTTAGCTTTCTCACGCGGGATAAGCAGCGATGGCCCGGACTCAGAAGATGCGCGCCAATTGGTGGTGGCCACAATGGTGATAATAACAAAGATAAGCCACCAAGCCCAGATGATGCCAAAGTTACGCCACACGTGTGAGTGGCTGTAATGCAAGGCGTTTAGGTAGTGGTCGCCAGTTAGAGATGTCTGGCCCTGGACGGCACCCAGCACGCCAGCACAAGACTGGTGGCCACTAGCGTTCTCATAGCCAATACCGTTAGGAATCAGATTGCCACCAACACAGTCGATAACTTTGCCGTGAAACTCGTTTGAAAGCAGAGCGTCAAACCCAAAGGCCAGCGGATTGATCCAGAAAAGCCAGATGAACCATGGGTGCATCTGCGTATAATGAATCATGTATCCACTGTACATAACTATGGCGCTGATGACAAGGCCAGACACCTTGGAGGCGGCGTCAAATGTTCCGAATAGAGCTCCGATTGCTCGAAACATGGCTGTTACGCACTATTCCGGTTGTCAGAAAATGATTAATTCGAATGTAGCAGTACAAAGAACAAGTGTCTTACCAAGGTCGTTGCAATCAAAACAATCCAATAAGTGAAGAAGCTCGCTGCGGACGTTGTCAAGCCTACCATAAAGTAGAGGATCAACGAGAAGCACGTGATCTGGAAGAGAATAACCGGGATGTCGGCAGCGATCTGCGCAACGCAGTAGGCAGCAGGGTGAAAGTAAGCCAGCGCTTTATGTTTCAACAGCACTGGGCGTCCTTGGAAAGAGTCCGTCACTTCGCTCATGGACAACAGGCTGTTGTACATAAGCGAGAAGAACAGCGCGCCCGACTTCGTAAAGATGCCTGCCGAATTGCTAGGCGCGTTGTAAAACAGTGAACCGGCAATGAGTGCTTGTACAATTGTGGAAAACTGCTTGATGAAGAATGAGGCGCGGTCACCCCAGATGATTTGGTACTGTCGTATAATACAAGCCTTCACCTGGGTAGAAAATCCAACCGTAAAGGGGCTCGATCCAAGATGAGGATTCTTCTCAGTCGCAATAGCATTTGTAAAAGCTTGCGTGTTCGCCTGCGCCTCCTCTGTGGACGGATAGTCATACTCGCGCTGCATCTTTGTGAAGATAGGCGTTTTCTCGTAGGCCTCGCGGACGGCCTTTCCACTGCGCGGGAACGTCCGCTCGAAACCGGGCTTGATCTGCCGCTCCGTCGGCACCGTTATACCCGTCAGGTAATCAGCAACGTTTGCACCATCACGGCAGACAAATCCCTGGTCCTCCATGAAGGGTCGCGCCTCCTCCCGTGTGCCATAAAAGACCTCGTTGCCGTTGTCAAGAACAAGCACCTTGTCGAACAGGTTATAGATTCCATTCCCGGCCTGATATAGCGTGACGACAGTGGCCAGGCCCAGCACGTCCGTCATAGCACGAATAGCCTTTGTCCACTCGAGAGCGGTACTGGCGTCAAGACCGCGGGTGCTGTTATCCCAAAAGAAGATAGAACCGTGCGTAGCCATGCACTCAATTATGCTCACACGCTTGCGCTCACCGCCCGAAACACCTCGCACAAAGGCGTCGCCGACCTTGGTACCGTCCGTATGGGAGATGCTCATAGACTCAAGCAAAAAGTCCTTGTTCTCCTGTCGAATGTCGTCTTTGTCGATGTAACCTTCGGGCATCTTGAACGGAACCTTCAGCTGCGTGGCAAAGTCCATCGTCTGGCCAACCGTCAGCGTCGGGAAGAAGAGTTCCTCCTCTGTGTTCATGACGATCTGTCCGCGGTAGTTTTTCGCCTCTGAAGGAGTCATGCTTCCGTAGAATACGTCGCCGTCGACAGACGAGTAGCCACGGCGGCGGTTGGCTAGCACGCTAAGCAGAGTTGTGCAGCCTGCACCCGGGCGACCGAGCACGAGCAGCATTTCGCCAGGTTTGACGCAGCCATGAGTGTTGTTGAGAATGGACTTCATTGGCGGCTTCCTGCGTGCGTCTCGGATGACTTGGGGTATGTTGAACTGCGACATAAAGTTGTCGTGGATGGCGGCGTCGTTCGCGACAGCTTTGACCGTCAGGTTCTTCCAGGTGAGGCCGAGCTGGCGCGGCGGGATGCCCGAGCGTTGCTCACGCTCGCGCTTCTCCTTGACTTTGTACTCCAGTGCCCAGCCATCGCTGTCCTGGCCGGCGCCATTGTCAGAGCCGTCGGCCGACGTCGGCCTCTCTTCGGCGACAGTCGAGCTGCCGTTGTCAGAGGCCATGTTGTGATCGTGATGTATGATGTTGACCAATGGTTCTAGGCGAAAAGAAAATATGAAATATAAAAGAACGTGGAATTGGTGAAGGAAGGACCGCTCATGGACGTCTTGTTAGATCAGTCTTGGCACGAGCAAAGATCTTCAAGTGTCCCGAGCGATTGCGACACACATCGAGGAACAGAAGGTTGGGACCAAGAGCGCCTGCACGGTAGGTTATATACAACATGCCCGGTCATACGGGGCACTCCAACACCCCGTAGCGAGATATCCCATTTATTTCGAGGGACGCTGTCCCGGCGGCGCAGCTGGTGGCATTCCTAGCGCCGGGTCCGAGAATCGTTCAGTGTTGTCGCTCTTAATGCCGATTAGTTACTATCAACCTGCGTTTCAACCGCTGAGTCATCGGGGTTTCTATCGATTTCGGTACAATCTGAGTAATCCCGTATACCCGCGCTTACTAGCGGGTCCTTTACGACGTGGACAGTCCGGGCTTGGAGTACTTACTCCGTACGTATCCATCCAGCCTAGTCAGCCGCTGAATCAGCGGCTTTTTTCTCTATCACGAACAGAGTAGCTGTGGGCATTTTGTTGTAGTTTCCTTTTATATAATCGTAGTTAGAAGTAGACTGCGGCTTACAGCCGTTTTATTATGTTGTCTTCTCCCACACATATGTATCTTAGGTCCATACCTCGGAATTATATTGCTCCGTTATAGATTACGTGTTTACAGAGTACCGTACTCATAGTTTAGGCGCAGTCTTATCGGTGGATCCAATGCGGGATTATTCGGGGGAGGTAACCGCCTAATCCATACTATGTTCTCCGTTAGTAATGTTTTTATGGGCTCCTTCATACCTGAATTCTCGGGAATGGATTCTCAGATGCGGTCATGGAATCCTGAAACGCCACGTTCCATCGCAGTTTCGCCCTGTTAGGTCTCCGACTGCTTCACGGAAGCGGAGTTACGCCTTCGAAGCCACTCGTGTGCGCGGCCGCCTGTCTGCCGCTGATGCGTTCCCACTAAACTCATTATCCTCCCTCAACCTTCCCTCCTCGTTCTCCCCCCCTCCCCCCAAATTACACCCCATCACCTTACCGTTCAGCCGTTTTTGGCTACCGATTGTCTAGCCATTCGGCTTTAGGCCATGGCCCGACAAAAGGCATGCGACTGCTGCCACAGCCGAAAGGTGAGCGAAAATTGCAGTGACGCACAACTAAAACCCCTGTGTACCTGGTTCTCCCCTAAGCACCCTGGCTGTATCTTTTGACACAGAACACAATAGATTCACTGCGACAATGCCATTCCTCAGTGCAACTGGTGTAAACACCATGGACTGGCCTGCACATACGATCGGGTCAATAAACGGGCAGCCCGGGCCAGCAGCACTAAGTAAGAAAGAGAAGGCCGAAGTGTGTGACCTAAAACTGACATTCTGTCAACACAGGCGGCGGCTCGTAAAAGCTCTAGAGCCCACGGGGTCATTGGGATCAGCCGCAGCCTCGCCGTGCTCGGATGCGGATGCTGTCGTCAGCATCGCCCGAGCACCGGCACCTACATCGCCGTCAACCAGAAGCAGAACAGATACTATTTTTTGCATCAATACCGCCCGCGACCTGCAACCGGCCTCTAATGACATACACTTTTCTAGTTATAAGCTGAGCGACATCAGCTCTCACTGCGGCATCCCCCTCTTTTCGGCCCATGGCCGGGAGTGGCTCAAAGCGCGCACGGGTGAGGACGTCGGTAACCAGATCGTGTACCTCGTGGAGGCCCTCCAGGGCGGCCGCCGTATCACCCAAACTATGCTATCTGAGTTTATGCTGTCGCGTACAAACTTGGACCTTCCACCGCGCGCCGTTGTCGACAGCTGCTTGGAAGCCTATCGGACATCGCATTTTCAGCTGGTTTTTCCCATTGTCGAGCACATGCTTTTCGCCCAGATAATCGACGCCGCATATACGCCACAGAAGTATCCTGTGCACGACGGCCTGGCCGCAGCCGCGGCGACCACATCGCTCGATCACATCACAGCCAAGGCGTCGATTTTTGCGTTCCTGTCTGTGCTGGCAGCGGCGCGTGTCGAGTTCCGTGATCTTACCCCCGAAATCGACGGCGATGCATGTGCGTTCAAAGCACAGCACTTGTTGCCGTACGTTCTACAGGAAACCAGCGTTACGGCAATGCAAACGATGGTCATGCTGGTGAGTCCTACCCCTTCTCTCTAATCCGTGTTCCCTTCTCGATCAAAGCCTCTGACATGCCCCGGACCATGTACCACCTCTTCACTGGCCAGATGGGTGCCGCCATGAAGACGCACGCAATGGGGTGCCGAATGTTGTTCATACTGGGAGCGCATATGGCACCGACGCCACCGGATGAAAACGGGAGAAATAGCATCGCTTGGCGTGTTAAGTCATACCTACGCACCGTCTTCTGGTTATGCTACACATTTGACAAAGATATTGCCCTCCGTACAGGCCAGCCGCCTTGCATCGAAGACGAGCACTGCGATCTTACGTTGCCGGAACACTATACGAAGCACGGACACCACTGTGACAGCTCCGAAGAGCAGAGTAATAACAATGACTTGTCGACGTCCTCGCCATGTCCATCGTCGTCATCGCCGGTCCGAACGGACGGCACCGAAGCGCATTGGCTGCCGGGTGATTTGCGTCTTGTCATCATCAAGTCTAAGACTTACCGTATGCTTTATTCCGCCGCTGCTTTGCGCAAGCCTGATGCCGAGCTAGTGCGCGATATTCGTGAACTGGATGAGGAAGTCGAGCGTTGGCGCCTCTCCGTGCCGGCGTATACTCGGCCACAATTATTTTACGCACAAGCACAACCTCTGAACCATGACAATATGCCACGCTCACGGTTGGTGCGCCGTACTATACTGCACTTTGAGTACCACTACCTGCTAGCGACAATTCACCGTGCTGTCAGTCGCTGCCGCACATGGGGTGTCGACGGCGATGTCAGTAGTGGAGGCGAAGATGAAATCAAGGGTTTGGGCTCGAGTTTGTCGTTGTCGGTGGAAGCCAGTCGCGCGACCATTTTCTATCTGCGCCTAGCCATAAAAACCCTGTTCGAAGATGCATTCTGGTAAGCTTCATATTCTCTGCCTTTTTCGCAGCAGGCTATTATCTAACTTTCTTACCCTCTCGCCTCAGGCTAGTTGTCTCGTACCCTATGTCGGCGACGATGACTATCTTTGGAAACATTATGATGCACCCGCTGCACCCACGCTCGCGCGAGGACCTGCAGCTTCTCAACATCACACCGGAGCTACTGAAGCAGATGCGACCACCTGACTGGACCCCCAATGAGTTGGCAAATATGCAGATAATTGAGAGCTTCATAGCCGAGCTGATCCGGCTTGGTGACAATGCCATTACAAAAGCGACGCGAGATCGGGACAGCGATGGCAAGAGTGTAGGTAGGTAGGGGAGTTTAGGCCGTCTAACCAGTCGGTAGGAGCTTCTTTAAACGGTAGACGTGGATAAACATAATTAGACAATATTAAACAGCACTGGTTTTCGGAGTATGTCGTATTGCAAGTAAAGACATTCGTACTTGGGAACTTTTGTTCTGAATACAAGAGGCTCTTCAAAGTTTGCATGCCACCAAATGTATAGCGATAGCCCTCTTTGGCATAGCATGGCGTGCTCTAAGACACTTCGTTGCCATTTCGGTCCTGCAAATATTGACCGTACGCGCCTAGCATATACTAGAGTCACCCCGATTAGTTATACTACAGTTTCGCCGTGCCCTAAGCATATGCTGGCGTGTTGTCTGGGATAGTCTTATATGAGTAGTTGTTTCCTTAGTTAATCTCAAAGTGGTCCGGGTGTATATATCAGGATTTACTCTGAAACTGGTTTTATTCGAAACTGGTTTTATTCTTACATTCCAGCTTGCTTGCTAATGATTACACATACTCCGTAGTAGTTCACATTATCTATTTCACATTATCATTACTTCTGTCTTCTTTCATTTACGATGTCAGTTTATAACATGATCAAGAAAATAAGCGCCTACAGGTTATATAAAATTTATTTTCTATTCATTTTATCGACGCTTTTTAAGGGGCTATATCTTCTAAAAGTTAGCTCATCTCCCGAACGGCATTGAACGGGAGAAACGGTGTCCTAGGCACTCCGGTGCTTTCGCCTTGTCGTAGTAGCAAAGGGAAACCACCTCTGCCTCTAGGTGAAAGCAGCAATAGCAGTATACAAAGTCTGTAATACTAGCCGTTGTAACTAGGCTGTCATCCTCTTGCAGAAAGGCTATGCCTGGCGCGATATTTCATTCGCAACAGCTACTCTCCCACTATATATCAAATAATTCCATTTTTGTGTGAGCAAGATGGAGCGTAGTACCAAATCATAAGATGTAATTAAGACCAAAAGTATAGATGATAAAAAGTAATACAGATTTTATACATTCTTAAACAGAAACTCCTTGTCCTATGCACCGTCCCCCCGTTCCCCTCTCCTCCTTTAAGCTTTTGCAGCTGTGTCTAAAAAGTTTTCAACTCTTAAAACAAATTCCTATCTAGCGTATCCCTACTAAATAAAGATTATAGGGCGTTTTATTAATTCCATCTTCGGCCCTAAATTTTTTCGGAATGGCAGTCTATATATTTATATATTTATTATCTTTATTAAGCAGCAAGGGAAGTTAAAGCCCTTAGTACCAAAGACCACAAACATCTTTTACTATAGGGTCTTCATAAATACAATATTAGCTTCCTAAGATGCTGGAACGCCTGGTGTTAGAGTTAAGGACTTGCAAAACATAGTTTTAGTATCCAAAAACAACTCAGCGGCAAAATTAGACGTCATTTTTAGCTTTGCACCTAGCATTGCGAAGGGGGCGCCCGGCTAATTATATACTTCTACAGCATTTAGAAAGTCGCAAGCGCTAGAAAAGCAACGCTTCTTTTTTATTAAGAAACGCTAAGCAGTAAGTTATAGAAACTGTGTCCTCATTTGTTATGAAATCTCTATGTTATAAGACGGTCGTAGCTAAAAACACCAAATTTATCTTTTTTTTGCATCGTAGAGTATTAAACTATTACCTATGTCAGCACCTGCAGTGTTCAAACAACATATTTGTAAAGGTGTACGGTTCTTAGCAAAGCGTTACAGCGTTCTGTTTACTTTCTAATAACACAATTCGCTATTTAGAAGAAATTGCTTAAGGTTCCTAAGATTCCGTCCCTATTTGTAGTTTTTCTATACTCTCTCGGAAACGATACTAGACAAATTATAGAAAAGAAGGAGCTCTTTATTAACCTTTGATTATTTATGACTGTTATATAAGCTTAGGAAAAATGCACGAATTGCTAGTATATATAGTTGCACGATCGTAATAATATAAAGTAAACATAGCCATTATAAAATGCATTCATATTAAATTAAATAAAGTTAATTTGCATTAAATAAACTGCTTATTTTTTTACGTCTAATTCTAACCAAGGCTTGTCTTAAGTTTTATATATAAACTTTCACGTAATTGAAATTCTCTAGCTATTAAATCTTTAGGAAGCAGTGACTGTATATTTGTAGGAACTTGGTTTTATTTTTTAGACTAGGAGAAGCGGGGGTTGTTTGCACTTAGGGATAGGGCGTCGTAAAATGGAAAGAGATAGGATGTATCGGCGACGTTAGAAGATAACACTGTTTTTTGCTAAAGTAATTCGTAGAAAGGTTAGCGAATTCAAGTCGTTACCTTAGTTTACTGCTATGCAGACTGTTTATAAGATATTGCTTTTTACTGTCCGCGTTTTCACACAACGCAAAATTTATAATCTTGTCCCCCGCCAAAAAACTCAAAATTGTTGGTACTTTAGAAGAGAAACATTTACAATATTACTGATAATCACACGCTAATATGTAGACTTGCGTGCCCGTACTAATATAGCCTGTCGGCTACAGTTTATGGGGTTGAGTGTTAGTGTTTTCACCCTAGATCGTTTGGCGATCTTTGCGGGGTAGAAGTCAGATGCCAAAAGAAGGAAATAATAGCTTGCGTCAGGCTTGTGAAAGAAAATCATGGTACAGTTGCCGAACTGTTGGTTCTCGCACAGTCAAACTACAAATATTATAAAGGCCACGTTGTTCGTCCGTTAGTCGTGCCAACCTTGCATGTTATCTTACATCCTGTGTTTAATAGAAGACCGGAACTAAACTCCTTAACTCGGCACGATGCTCGCAACACGTTTTCTCTCAGTCGGGCTTTTTCTCGTCCCGTCGGTATTTGCGGATGGTGCTGCGATTGTGTCTGCCCTGCAGATTATAACGACAGATACGGCAGCATTGAATAATACCGTTATCTCTTGGGGTGGGGATCTTCTCGGTGCTCTTCCAGTCGGGGTAAAGTCTACGGTCCTCCTCCATGCAATTCATAAAGCCACCGATACCGCAAAGTCCTCAGCCAACTTGAGTCTACTTGAGGCTGTGTCTGTCGCCATCACGACCCAGGGGCTGATTCAGGACGTCAATGCCACGCTCTCGTCTATCATCGAGGCCAAGCCTAAATTTGACCACCTACTACTAAGTCCTGTCATCTTATTGAATCTGGAATTGGAGAAAGGTGCAACAGATAAACTCACCGCTGCGGTAGCCAGCAAGGTTCCCTCAAACTTGGTTTCTGCTGCAGACGCACTGTCAGCGCAGATAGATGCGTTATTTTCAAAGGCTATCTCGGTCTATACAGATTGGTCGAAGTAGTTAAATCCTTTCATATTACCTGTTATGCATAGCCTCTTTGGCCATTTATATATAGTTTAATGTTTGATTTCCTATTATGTCTGTGTCTTAGTACAAGTATATGGGACATGTTGTAATACACTCTATTAAAGAGGAATCTATATTCAAAGCTTTGCGCTTAATGCGGCTTGTTATGCTAAGATTGCCTTATAGAATATTAATAATTGCATAAAGAAGGTAAGATATTTAAAAGCACTTTTCTACCTATTGTTTTTTACTTTTAAGCTAAGGCTTTTAAGGGTTTTAAGATTTTATAATACTAAGCTACTAATTTATATATAATTTAGATTAAGAAGGTATAACGCCCGCCTAGAGAAGGGCGCCGGCGCGGGCCACGCGCAAGCTGTACGCAGTATGCGCACAGCTCATTAAATGCGCATCGTGGTCTGCGCACAGGCACCAGCACGTGCAGACGCACGCGCTAAGTAGAAGCGGGGTCGCGCCTGCCTTGCGCACTGGGTGCGCAAGAGGTGCGCCTATAATGAAGAGCGCCTCCCGCACTCTCTTAAAGTGTAAGAGGCAGGAATTAGCTATTAAATATACTGTTACTTTCTTTTATTAAAGAGATACCTTCTTACTTGCCTATCTTACTTAGCCTACTAAGTATACCCTTAATAGATAAAATATTAGTATACTACTTTTATTATTTACTTTAAAGTATTTTAACCTTTTAGTTAGTATGAGCTATAAGCTATACTACTTTTATTAAGCTAGTAGTATATAGTATAATTACTAGTTTTAAATAGTATATACTTAGGTATATAACCTACTTAAATAAGCTAAATTTTATAAATATTTATTTTTGTAAGGCTTAGCAAACTTAAAAAAAAACTTAAGAATTATAATAATTTATTAATAGTATAAAATTATATATAAATTAGATTATAACCTTTTATACTACTTTTGCTTAACTTATTAACCTTATACAATTATTTATAGTTAAGTATAAAAAAAAGAGTAATTATAATGCTTACTTTAAAAAAAGCGTTAATACAAGCTATATATAAGCTATATATAGTATATATAAGTATATAGTCTAAGTAAGAGTAAACTTTTACTTAGTTATACAATTATTATATAAAAGGTACGCTTATAATAAAGAGCGCGTTTTATACTCCTTTAAAGTATAAAAGGTAATATTTAGCTACTAAATATACTACTACTTTCTTTTATTAAACAAATACTAAAAGCAAATATAAAGTAAAGCCTTTACTTAAACTAATAATATATACACTTACTAACATACGTATCTATATATAAAGAAAGGTACTATAAGGCACCTTCTTTTATTATAAAGTAAGGTAGTATATAGCTAGTCTAAAAAAAAAAAGAGGAAAGCTATATAAGCTTATCTTAAAATATTAAAAAGGATAATATAACAAGCTATAGCCTAATATAAGTCCTTAACTTTACTTTTAGCCTAGAATAATAGGGTTAGCTAAGCTATATAACCTACTACGCACTATATAAGATACTATAGTAGAATACCTTAATTAAACATATAAGAGTATTCTATATACGCGTCCCTACGCACCAGTTTAGCAACTAGTCGCTTACTAAGCGTCAAACTTAACAAACTATCTTAATACGTTATATAAGACTAGCATAGCTACTTAGCTATACTACACCTTACTAAGGTTATACTATACTATATCTTCTAGTTATATATAAATTAGCTAGCAAGCTATTACCTACTAGTCTACTATAGTTTGTTAAGTTAAAGTTTTAATATAATAGTATAAATACGTTTAAGCCTTTATAACTATATATTATATACAAACTTTTATATAAGATAATAAGCTACTATAATATAGTATTAAAAAGCTTACTATTAGTACTATTACTACTAAGATAAAAGAGTAGTTAGTAATAATAAAAAACGCTTATAATACTAATATATATATTAATATATTAAAGAATATAAAAATTATTTAAGTAAGTAGCTAACTAGCTACTAAACTAGTAGCTAACTAGTAAAATACTATAACTATCTTTATACTAGTAAGCCTTTAGTTATACGCTTTATATAAGACTACTTTATTATATTTATTTATTAAAAGTATTTAAACCTTAAATTTTAAATGTATTATATTTATAAAAATAGTTAGACGTTATAGTAAAGTAGTAAGTTAAATTTATTATATTAGTAAAAGTAAAATTACTTATAATAAAAGATAAGCAACCTTTTTAATAAGGCTATATAAGGGTTAGTGTGCAATATATAATTTTAAAGGCTTTAAACGTGTTTATACTTATATATTAAGACTTTAACTTAACAAACTATAGTAGACTAGTAGGCAACAGCCTACTAGCTAATTTATACGTAACTAGAAGATGCGGTGTAGCGTAACCTTAGTAGAGCATAGCATAGCTAAGTGGCTATACTAGTCCTATACAATGTGTTAAGATAGTTTGTTAAGTCTGCCGCTTAGTAAGCGACAGGTTACTAAACCGGTGCGTAAGGACGCGTGTATAGAATACCCTTATACTATCCCCCTCTTTCTTAAGTAACGCCCTTATTAGCCTAAAGGTATATACGCAGCAGCTACTTACTTATTAAAAACCCTTTTTATATAAAGTTAAGAAAAAGAGTTAAGTGCTTTAGGTTATTAGCGGTTGCTAAGCGGTTATAAACCGCTTGCTTATGCGACTACATTTAAGTACATAGAAGCGTATACGTACTGCTTAGTCTATAGCGGTAGTAAACGCTAGATCCTACTTAATATAAGGGTTGTCTTATGCGTAAGAGCTTCTTAAAAGGCGTGCGGCTTAGGTCCTAGTTAGGGAACGCTTAGGTTGCTGCTAATAAGTATTATAAGAGAGCTAACCTTAGATACTAAGTATATAAGGCTATAGTATGCGCTAACCGAAAATAGCAGCATAAGGCTTAAGACTTTTAATTACTAGCAGGGTAGGATAAAGGTATTAGCGGCTGTTTATTGCTTACTAATTGTAGAACTATTGCTAACTAGATAGTAGAGGTAGTTTGCTGCTAGGACGTCTTTTTGTTTAATTTTAAACGTTTCTTACCTTACTATTAAAGTAAGGTTAAGTAAGTTCTTAAGATGCATTTAAACGTTTAATAATATAGCTTCTTTATTACTTTAAGGTATAAAAGAGTAGGTATATTTTATAATTTTAAGACAAATTTGTTTATACTTATAAGACTACTCTTATCTTTTTAGCCTTTTTTTTTTAATCTTACTAGCGTAATAAGTTAATATAATAATTTATAACTTTATATAGTAGCTAGCTAACGATTACTTATAAACAATATTTAACTAAAGTTGCTTTTAAGTTTTAATAAACTTTTTTATAAATATAAATCTTATAAAATACCTTTCTTAGGTATATATACTATCTCTTAAGAGCATAGGTCTTTGCTAGTATAGTAGTTGCTAGGTAATAGCTAACTTTAAAGTAAGCTTTATACTTAAACTATATTCTTAAGGCCTACTTAAACATTTACTATAAGTTCTTATATATAGCTTTACTAAAGAACCTAGTGCGCTACATTAGCTATATAGCTAATAATATATTATGCTTGCTAGTAAGTACGTTAACTTATATACGCTAATAGCTAATTACTAACTAATAGTTCTTTAATAAAATTAAAGGCTTAGCTTAATATATTTAAGAGTTTTTAGCTAGTATAAATAAGTTACTACTTTAGCAGATAATAGTTAATAATATTATTATAACGCTAGGCAATTACACAGCAATTGCTTAAAGGTTAATAGCTTTAATAGTAGTAACTAAGAAAATTAGCTACGCTTTATAAGAAGATAAGTTAAAGCCTTTAACAACTAACTAGCGCTCTTAGCGTAAACGTTTTAAGATAGTATAATAGGCTATATTGCGCCTTAGTATCCTTTACTAGTACTAGTAAGAGCTAAAGCTTACCTTAATGCTTATATAGTAGTTAGTAAAGGTAGCCTAGCTTTTACTACTAACGTCTTTAGACGTAGGCATACTATTATAAGCGTAAACCTAAGTTGCTACTACTCTTAAAGTAATAGTAAGTCCTTTAATCTTTATTATTAAGTTATTACTAACCTATTACCTAGGCTAATCTTTATTCTATTATGCTTAGCCTAGCCTAGCGCGCTATAGCTATTTAAGCTAGCTATAGCAGCATGCTTTACTATACTATAAGAGTAAAGAGGCTGCCTAAGCGGATTTTATAGACTATAGCAGCCTTAGTTAAGCTAGCTTAGACTAACTAGGTAGTAGTCTTTCTCTAGCTGCTGCCTCTAGCAGCGCCTAGTAAGCAATAGTCTTATGCTAAGTTATTAACTTTAGCTAAGTGCTAGCGTAGCGCTAAGACCGTTTCTAGTGCTATAGCTAGTAGTAGTAAGGCGGTTGTAGTAGCTAGTAGTAGTAGTATAGTAGTATTTAGTAAAAGTACGCTAGTAGGCAGCTAGTTAGCGGCTAGTAATAGCTATATGCTAGCTAGTAAAGGCTTGCTTAGTGGTAAGAAGAAGGATAAGAAGGATAGTATTAAAGAAGAAGATAAGAGGGTAAAAGAGACGTTTATAAAAAAGAATAGTAATAAATAGCTAGTAGCTAAGTAATAGCCTATTAATAGTGTATTTTAGGTTTATAGCTTTAAAGAGCGCTTTTAAAGCTAGAATAAGTAGTTTATAGTGCGCAATTGTATAAAAATAATAAAAGTAGTTAACTAATAATTAGCTTATATATAGCTAGCTATTACTTTATAGTCTTCTTATTTCTTATAAGTATAC